>VWYK01018178.1:0-17268 GCA_013399775.1 Semnornis frantzii | reverse complement strand
GGTTGTTGTGGCCAAAGTGCAGCACCCAGCACTTGGATTTGTTGAACGCCATCTCATTGGACTCTGCCCATCTGTCCAGGCGGTCGAGGTCCCGCTGCAGAGCCCTTCTGCCCTCCATCCCATCAACATCTGCCCCCAGCTTGGTGTCATCTGCAAATTTGCTGGATTGCACAGAGGGCTCCTGCAAGACAGCCCATGGAGCACACAGAACTGCTAGCTTGGTGGTTTACTAAAATGCCTCCATGAGGGAGCAGCGTGGGTGTAAAGGACAGCGGAAATATCCCTTTTCTGAGGTTAAGCTCAGGGTAACAGTGTGTGCATAGCATAGCACAAAGAAAGGAGGAGCGTCCTACTCTGGGAAAGACTAAGAGAGAAGCTGTAGTGGGGAACAAGGCTGGGTGAACAGAGCTGTCACCAGTAGCATCTCTGCAGAAACACTCCTCTGTTTTCCTGGCCTAAAATCCATCAAGACCTGTCTGATTTTTGGCAGCAATGGTACCCTGAACAAGGGAGTGCAGTGACAGGGGCCATGCAGGACCCTACTTAGGATTTAGATTTAACCAAAAACCTAATTCCTTTCTATGAGAAGTCCACAAGCACAAGGAGTCAAAAAAAACCCCAACCAAACTCCAAACCAAAATACCCTTCCCCCCCACCCTGCAAAAAAACCAAAAACAAACCAACAAACAAACAAACAAAAAAACCCAACAAAAAAACCCAACCCCCAAAAACCCACAATTAAAAGAAAAAACAAAAAAAAAACCAAACAAAAACCAAAACACAACAAAAAACCCCCAACAACCCAAACCACACAAACTACCCTGACAACCATGAACCGACTGACCAAAATAATCACAAAAAATCCCCAACCAACCAAAAAGAAGAACCAGAACAACAACTCTAAGGGAGGACAACTCAGGCTTTTAGGAGGCATCATTCATACTTCTCCCTGATGTTATGTTCTTCCATGACACTGGAAGCACTCACCAGCACCCATCTTCTACAGGGCTGAAACAGCTTCAGTGCTTTCTCCTGGGGATAGAGGGAAGATGTCAAAACCACTCGGGTGACAAACTTGGTTTAGGATACACACATCAAGTCTTTCCAGGGCAGTAAATGAGAAGAGTCAGCCCAGCACGTGCAAAGCAAGCACACACATGGGCATCTCTCTCTCCCCAATCTGCAGGCAGCAGCACAGGAGGAAAGGCAGAGGAGGATGGACACGTGACCCCTCCACCCCTGAGAGGGGCAGGAATGCTTTTGGGAGGCTGAAGCACTACCACCGCCGCGATTACCATCTCTCAGCCCTTTCCAGCTCCGTATTCCCGGGGGCATTTGCAGGCTGCAGTAACCTGGCTTTCCAAAGGTACCGCTCAGCCCCAGCACTGGCACTGTGCCCCTCCCACCCAGGTCCTCGGGCAGAGGCAAGAATGACACCCAGACAGCAATGAAACCCTTGTCCCGGCTCTTTTCCAAGAGAGGTGAGCCAGAGGATCAGGGCTCCCCTTTCATAGAATCACAGACTCACAGGATTGTTTCTACCGGAAAAGATCATTGAGTCCAACCATTAACCGAAGACCACCATGGCCACTAAACCATGTCCCAAAAAGCCACATCCACACATTTCTTGAACACCTCTAGGGACAGTGACTCCACCATCTCCCTGGGCACCCTGTTTCAAAGCCTTACCACTCTTTCAGGAAGGAAATCTTTTCCCTAATATCCAATCTAAATCTTCTCTGGCACAATTTGAGGCCATTTCCTCTTCTTCTGTCACCTGATACTTGTGAGACTGACCCCACCGCACTACAACCTCCTTTCAGTGAGTTGTAGAGAGCATCAACATCTCCTGGGTGGGCTGTGGGATCCCATCAGCACTGCAGCCCCCTCTTACTACTACCTCTCTTCTCTTGCTTTTACCAGAAGCCCTGAAAACCTGCCAAAGCTGTCCCCGCAGAGCTGGCACCCCAAGGCCTTGCCCCAGCTAGTGTTACAGCCTGGCACACTGCCCATCACCGCCTTGCCCGGACAGCTGCCCCGCAACGTCCTGCTGCCTGCTGCGCCCTGCCGTGCTGACCTTCCCAGAGACCCGCTGCCTCTCTACTACAGAAGCTATGAGGAACACAAAGTCTTCAACAAGTTAGGGAGGCTGGTTTGAAAATTCAAACTGCCACTTGACTTTCCCCCCCTTTTACTCTTTTAGCGTCATCGATTCCTTGAAACTCTGCAGAGCTCAGGGAACAATCTCACAGGACCCAATTACTGCACCTGGGTCTTCAAATGGAGAAAATCTGACACTTCCCATTGAAAGTCTCATTTGATATAATCCTTCAGTTTCCTCTTCCACGTCCAGAACTGCACATTTCATATAGGAGTTTCTGGGTTACAAGCTTCTTAACTGATCATTTTGGTGAAATGTATAAACCCAAGCCTGAGCAGTTCCAGCCTAACCCTTAGGACTGTTAAATTTTAAATCCAAGAGTCTGATTTCTCTGCTTAGGACTCTTTAAAAGACTGAAGGTGGAGGCAGCCATTTACCAGGAACACGGAAATCTATGTCAGTGGATATTTGGAAGCATTTACAATTCATCACACCTGAATGCAAGCTGAGATTTAAAGGCATTGGACTTGCAAGACACAGTAACAAGTGTGCAAAGACAGGCAGAGTTAGGAGGAAAACATTAATGCAAAGGACCAAGCACATCTGAATCAGAGAATGGTTTGAGTTGAAAAGAACTTAAAGTTCATCTAGTTCCAACCTCTCCACCATAGGCAGGGACACCTTCCACTGGACCAGGCTGCTTGAGGCCTCATCTATCCTAGCCTTGAACACTTCCAGGTAGAAGGCATCCACAGCTGCCCTTGCCAACCTGTTCCAGTGTCTCACCACCCTCACTGTAAAGAATTTCTTCCTTGTCAAGCAGCTTCAGGATGCCTCAGCCCCACACAGACCTGTGCCACCATAGCACACTCAGCACAGCCTGGGCACATGGGGCTGGTTAAGTAACAGGGCATCACTTGTACACAGGGATGCTACTGGTATCTCAGGAGGCTTATTGGCGTAGTCAGATGAGATGCTGGCAGACTGCAGGGAAAGCAGCCTTAAAAGATGCAAGGTAGCACTTTTTGTGCTGGTCTAGAACCCACTACTAGCAGATGTCTGGAACCCAATTCTGCTTCTCCCTAAAACGAAGACTCGGGACACTTTTCCCTATTTCTAGTAACGGCAATAATAAAGGAATCTCTCCCCATGCCCCTTCCTATGTCATCTCTTCACCATCTACAAGCTATGGAGAAGTCTGTTTTGGGGGTTGGGGTTGATTTTGATGGGGGAGGGAGCAGGAGGCAAGGCTTCTGCAGATCTCTTGCAGTGGCCATTTACCAACAACTGCTCTGTAAGAAGGAAAAAACCTTTAATCCTCCTAAGACAACTGAAGCTGTAGAAAGGACAGGAAAAACAGGACCTGCTCTGTGCTTCTCTTCAGCTCGCATCCTAACCTGACCTTTTTCTCCTCCCTTTTCTTACAGCCAAGTCTAATAGGGAGGGGAATAATCCTGCTTCAAGGGAAACTGTTCTTTGTGCCCCTCCTGGATGCTCATGAGACTGCCCACCCAGGCTACCTGTGGACAAGATGCCCACAGACAGCCCAGCCATGAATTCAGACACAGCACTGTGGGCATTCTAGGCTGTCATCAGTGTTGTCTATGCTTCCACTTCCGTCTCACTGAAACAGGTTTCATGGACAAAGGGGAACACAATGAAGTTCAACAAGGACAAATTCCAACCTGCACCTGGGAAGGAACAACCTCCTGCACCAACAGAAATTAGGAGTTGACTGCTGGAAAGCAATTCCATGGAGGACCTTGGAGTCTTGGTAGAAAATAAGTAACCCATGGGACAGCAATATGTCCCCTGTGGCCAAGAAGGCCAATGGTCTCCTGGGGCGCATTAAGAAGAGTGTGGTCAGCAGCTCGAGGGAGCTTCCCTTCTCCCTCTACTCTGCCCTAGTGAGGCCTCACCTGGGGTCTTGTGTCCAGTTCTCCACTCCCCGGTTCAAGAGAGACAGGGATATGCTATCACAGAGGGCTGTGAGCATAATTAAGTGACAGAAAGGTCATCTTATGAAGAAAGGTTGAGATCTGGGACTATTTAGTCTGGAGAAGACTGAGATGACAGAATCACAGATCTTATGAGTGTTTACAAATATCTGAAGGGGGAGCCTCAAGAAGGTGCCAGCCTCTTTTCAGTGATACTTTGTGTTAGGAATAGGAGCAATGGATGCAAACTGGAGCACAGGAACTTCCACAGGAAGGAGAAACTTCTGTGAGGGCACTGGAACAAGCTGCCCAGAGAGGCTGTGGAGACTCTTAAAATCCACCTGGATGCATTCCTGTGTGACCTGCCCTAGGTGATTCTGCTTTAGCAGTGGGGCTTTGACTAGGTCTCCAGAGGTTCCTTCCAACCCCTACCATTCATTCTATGATTGTATGGCAGGAATTCAGCCCTGAATCTACCCTAGGAGCTGCACTGCTCAGTTTCTTGTTCAGAGGGGAAGGGGTTGTCTTTTTAAGAGAGGAAATCAGAAAAACAAAACAACCCCCCAAACCAACCAACAGCAACTACCAACCAAAACAACAACAAAAAAACCCACCAAACTGAAAAGGATGAGACTTTGCCTATCAATTTCCTACTGTTCCTCTCCCTTGTCAGGTTTTAAGGAATAAACAAAACCTCAGCACAATTCCCCCTCTTTCCATGTACGTTTTTGTTCAAAACCCCTACACTTGGGACACAGTTTGCTGTTGGCTGGATCTGAGTGAGGCTTTAAAATCAGAAGAAGGATTTTTAACCCCCCTCGTAAGATCTGAGACTGCCACCAGCTTTCACCACAAACTGAAATGACGCACGTTTTGGATATAAAAATTTCCTGCCAAACATGCCCAGAAAGCTGTTGATTTTGAAGTGTCACAACACAAAGTTAGCATTTTCAATAAAAAACCTTCACACAGAACACTGTCATTTCAAAACAAGCATTATATACAACCGATGTTAAAAAAACCCAAACCATTACTTACTTTACAAGATGGAAAAGTTTCCATGGGGTAAGATTTTCCTGGCTTGCCTTTGTGTGTGTGTGTGTGTGCAAAGTTAAACTTTCTACCATAAAAAGTTGATCCCAAAACCTTGGCAGATTTAGCCGAGTTCCTCCAGCATGCAGAAGCCCAGCCAGGTCTTTCTCAAAAGTCATCTCAAGCTTGAAGGAGACCGAAGTTAACAAGAAAGATTGGATAAGGGCAGGAATCCCAACTCTAACATGAGCTTCCCTATCAAGCCCTTAGTTGTTGCCTCAGTCCCTTCTCACCTTGGACTAGCATGGCAAGGAGTCAAGCTAAGGTTGTGAAGGGCCACATTGAGCTTCGCTCTGGGAAGGCACCATCAGTAAGACAACAAGAAGCACCACTTGCATTTATTTGCCAGAAGAGGATGGCAAGAGAGGTCAAGTATGGAAGAAACACCTGACAAGCCTGTAATCCCACGTGTTCTCTCCACATCACTCAGCGGCTCCTACTGGAGCCACCAACTACCCAACTCATCAGAGCAGCACACAGAATGATGCCCTCCCCACCACTGCCCACCTGCAGATCACCAGAGAAATTCCAGCTTTCCCTGGGGGTTTCCAGCTGTCTAAGAGTCTCACCTCCCTACAGCGAAGCCAATGCTCCAAGATGTGTAGTTGCAACGTTCACACCAAACGCAATATCCAGGTGGGCAATGCATGATCCACTTATTTCCATAACACACATGCAATGTGGAACAGAGAGGTGGGCCCTAGGACTGGAAGGAACCATCTGAAGAATGGCAGAGGCAGTTGCGAGGCCAGCGCACCGCCAGTTCTGCTCAGTTTCTGAACACACACACACACACACACACAGCACCCACAGATATTTTTAAAACAGGATTTTTATGTTTCAGACTCCATGCTGCAAACCTCAGCCTGCATAGAAAAAGCTAAAGCAGCTTTGGTCACAACTTTAAACTCTTCAGTGAATGGCTGTGCACCTCTGAAGAGAGGTTTCAGACCCTCCTCTCCAAAGATCTGGGCAGGGTTAATGCTAGGGTCTGTCACATTCAAATGCTATAGCCATGAAACTCCAAAAAGATATTCAATGTCAAGACTTGAGAAGAACAGTCCCCCCCTCCACCAGTACAAGCTTCTGAAATACCATTTTAAGTGTTGCTATGCTGGTAGAAAAAGAGAGGTGAAGTTGTCCCATTCCCACCCCTTCTCTCCAAGCACCTCTGAAATGGAGATGTATTTGTCAAAATTTGAAGTCAGAGATCTAGGGCAAAGAACAGAAGCCAGCAAGAATTCACAGGATAAAGCAGCAGGAACTGTGTGATGATTGTATCCAACTGGAAGACTTCACCTTCGTCTGTGTTGCAGGAGATGGCTCTTAGTGACCACAGAGGGTCAGGCACCACTCTCCCATCAGCCTCAGATCAATGACTTCTCTGTACTGTGTTCCTCTGCAGTGCCACCACCTCTGTTCAAATTACTTCCACACCTAGTACCACTCTGTCAGACTTCCCTAAACCAGTGCTTTCTATAAGCAGAGCCAGCAACAAACCTCTAGCTTCCAGGATCACTTGATCCACCTCCACCATGCAGGAGTTCCAACTGCACCCCTGCAAGTTGCTCTGGCTCCCTGTACTTGTCCAAACAAAGGTCTTGCTATGCATTTCCATCTCAGAAGCCTCCATCTGCTTTTATGTGGAAAAGTGGAGACTCCCTTTTTTCCAAAGGTGTCACATGGAAAAGCCAAAGGGTAGTGGGTACAAATTACCCATGGGGAGATTCCCATTGGGCTCCAGAAGAAAATCTGTCACCATTAGAACAGCTGGACATGGGAGTCATCTCCCAAGAGAAGTGGTGGATTCCTCTAGATTGGGCAGTTTTAAGACTCAGCTTGACATGGTGCTGGGCCAGCTCATTAACTTGCACTATCACCCAGAAAGGTTGGACCAGATGATCCTTGGGGTCTTTTCCAACATGGCATTCTCTGAGCCTGTGATAAAAGCGGCAAGCCCAGTGTGAATGCAAAATGCAGAAGGAAGGGAAGATTGAGGTCTTGCTCATACACAGTGCCCTCACATGTAAATCAAGAGCACACCAAAGCTGCACCACTTCACAGAATCACAGAGCCTTAGGGGTTGGACAGGATCATTGAGTCCAACCACCCTGCCAAGGCAGAATCCCCTACGGTAGTTCACACAGGAACGCATCCGGGCAGGTTTGGAAAGTCTCCAGAGGAGACTCCACAACCTACACAGGCAGCCTGCTCCAGTGCTCTGTTACCCTCACTCTAAAGAAGTTTCTCCTCATGTTGAGGTGAAACTTCGGGTTCTAATTTGTAGCTGTTGCTCCTTGTCTTATGCTGTTGAGCAACAAAAAGAGATTTCTCGCACTGTAACCCAAAGCTACAATGATATTTCACCTTTTTCCTTTTTAGAAACTTTGTTCACATCCATTGCCATAAATACAAGAGGACCTAAGAGCCATCTCCCATCAGTGGAACGTCTCGGAGTTGGGAAAAAGATGCTGGGATCTTCGTGAAGAAGGAGCAGAAGTTACTACACCCACGTTCAGCTTGACCAGATGATCATTACTGAGGGAAGTGGAAAGCACTTCTCTAGGTAACCACAGAGCTGCACACTGCTGGAAGATGTAGAGCAGCAACTACTGGGTGCATGCCAAAAGGCACCAAACCTTGTTTGCATTGTGTGGGCTAGAAATTCACATTGCTGGCAGCTGGATGGAGGCAAATTCATTCTTCTCAAGTTATGAGAGCCTACAATTCCTTCAACTAGAGCTTCTGGCAATGCCAGTGCCTGAACCCTGCAAGTGCTGTGCTATCTCTGAGTGTTTTTTTTAACATCTCCGTTCGGAACAGTCAATTTTTATTGCAGCACCACAGCTTTTCCCACAGGGAATTAGTCTCAGGCAGCAGAGAATCTGCAACACAGTGAGTGGATTTATGTATGCTGAAGAACACCACCAAGCCTAAGCTCCTCTGCAAGTTAAGACAACTTCCACAAACCCTGAGGAGAGGGATGAACAAGCACCACCCAGGTAACTGTTCCACATTTTTTTCCAAATGTATTCCTCTAAGCTTCCTTGAAAGGGTGAGAGAAGAAACTGACCCATGACCCCTTATCCCTCCAGAAGAAAAGGTGTTCAAGCCAAAACCCCCACAGCACCATGGCCAGCTCTACAGAAACGTAAAAAACCCAAACCAACCAAGCAAGAATGCCTAAAAACCAAAACCACCACCAAGGGAAAAACAAACCAACACCAAACCACCCTCCACAAGAAAATCCAAACACTGCCTTTTCCCTAAAATCCAGCATTATTAAACCAACATCTCAGAAAATAAAACAAACCCACAAATCCACACCGTTTTAGACAACACCTGGAGGTAAAGAGAACAAATGTCTGGAGGTCAGGAATTAAAAAACAAATTCAAAAATTCATGAGTGAAAACTGTCACAGAGATTGGCAAGGGTGTTCTGTGTATGGCTAGAGCAGCCCTGTCCAAACACTGTCTGCTGACACAACTTGCAAGTAGGAAAAGGAAGCGGTAAGAGGAAAGAAAAGAGATTTATTCAGTGGCTCTTCAGCTGCCCTCAAAGGTGATGTTACACTTCTTGCTGTAATCCAGACACATCGGGCCTTTATTAGAGATGAAAAATACCCCAAAACAAAAGCAGCCAGAAGCTGTCAGTACCAGCCTGACGCTGACCTGTACATGAGTTGAGAATTCTTTGATGATGCAACACTTCTCATACCAACACACTTGGCTAAGGAAGCCCTCTCTTCCTTCAGCACCTTGGGTAGGAGCCTGGCCCACCCTTTCTTCAATTTTATCTCCACCAGACATCATCTATTAAACGGCTTGTCCTGGGTCACAGCAGTCAAGCACTGTTCTTTGCTTAAGGCAAGGAAAAGCTGCAAGAATCCATACAATATATAAACTACCACCAGACTGGGATGATCACACGAAGCAGACACATACATGTTCTCTTTTCAGTAAAGGCTCCTGTACAGAATTTCTCATTACAGGGAGAATCCATTAACAACAAAAACCTCAGGAGAAACCAACTGAACTCCACACGGTTGAAGAGTGAAATGTCAAGTTGTTCCCTGACTTGGGAGCACTCCCCAATGACCTGAACACTGACATACTTTGAAGTTCTAACAGCAGCGTTACCCACCAAGAAGTCTTTCCTGGGGAGCCAGCACCATAAAAACACCATCCTAGTTGCAAACCTTTTCCTGAAGGCTAGAAGCTTGTCACTAGGCCAACCACACAGGGTGCTGTATGACAAAAGGACTAAGTGACCTCCTGAGCAGCTGACACCTATTTTCTACTGGTAGCAGACCACGGGCACAGGTTTTGCTCAGCACATGCTAATCCTGTGACAAAGACGGAACAAGAATCAGTGATGGCAGCAGCTTCAGGAGCTGCTGTGGTACATAGAAATCAACTACAGCTGCTTTAAGAGGCTTGCTCTTTTGCAGGGTCAGGAAGGGCACCCTTCCAAAAGAGAAATATTAAAGGTAAAAAAAAAAAAAAGTCTGTAACAACTGGGGAAGGAGAGAAAAGAAAAAAAAAAAGCCCTTTGCATCCTCACCAGGACCTCCAGCAGACCATTCCTGCTAGGCTGCATCCCAGTGCCAGGGACAGTAGCAGGCACTACCATAGGGGAGGATCTGCAGTCCCAGCAGGCAACACTGCTCCTACACCAACAGTTACAGTGGGGGATCACACAAGGGCTGACTGGGTGACAAAATCAGCTTGCTTTGCAGGGCAGTGTTGGCATCAAAGAGCACACACATTCACCTAAGTAACCTGGGCACACTAGCAACCTGCAGCAACGATACCTGTCCAGAAATAGTACATGCAGCTCTTCAATGCAGCTTGTAAACACAGCACTAAATGGCAGTACAGGTAAAAGAAGAGCAGAAGTGGCAATCACCAACAACTGACATGTTACAAAGCAGGATATTTAGAGTCACTTCATGCAGACTCAAAACTTGGTTCCCCTGTCCAGAGATCAAGTCAGGAATTTATCCCACTCCCTGGACCCTGTTAGGTACCCACAGTTCAGGAGTGTGAATGCCCTTCTTTGTTCCTGCCAACAGCAATGATTTTAGGAGGCCAGTCAGCCTGAACAACACAGCTCATACCAAGTGTGGCACAGGCACCTCTTTCTGCCATCTTCATCACCTACAACCAAGCCAGCACCTCAGTCACAAGGTCTGTGGTTTTAATATCTCTGTCTGGAGATCTAAGAGCTTGCTGGATGCCCTCTGTACATTAAGAGCCTTTTATCCCCTGCTCTGCAGGGCTGACATTTTACAGCCTTCAGAGAGGATGCTGACAGAAACAAGGAGTTGTAACTAGAATCCTCTGCCACACCTTCAGCATGCCATCTGTCCCAAGTGCCATGGCATTTAATTCAGAGAGTATAAACCAGTTTTTCATGCTTCAGTTTTAAAAGGATACTACCAGCAAGGGCCAGAGCCAGCTGAGCCTCTAGCTATTGTCATGGGTGAAGAAAATCCTTTTTAAAATGTGAAGTGTGGTGTATGCTTCTTCCACCTTTCAATACAGCAATCACCAAGCAAAGCAGTGTTACCATGAGAAAGTAGCTCCAGTTTAGATGAACGAGGTGGGGGGACAGAAATCAAAACAAACCCCAAAGCACCACCATGCAACAACATCGTTTTGCCAGATGCAGCAATTGAAGAAATTAAAAGAACCCAAACAAACAACAAAAAGGCAAACATGAAGTCATCATCAAGTTTCCTGTTTTATTTAAGATTTTAGTTTTAATTCTGAAGAAAGAGGTACATTTCCTTGGTTTTAGTTTTAGCGTCAGGTTATATCCATGTTTATTTGTTTTCCTTTTTTAAATTTTTTTTTATCCTGTCTTTTCAATACTGCACAAACGTCCAGAAACTACAGGGTTAAGTAAAAGCTGCAGGCAGAGGAGGTCAGAGGTTGCTCCTGATGGTGATCATGTGGCCCCAATGCAGTGCTATCCCAGAGTGCCCCCGATCAGGTGAATCTTGGTTGGTTTTGTTTTAAAAAAGGGGAGGGTGGAAAAAAAAAAAAGAAAAAGGAAAAAAAGAGAGAGCATGCCTGACAGAGGAAACAAAGAACTGAAGTAAGTATCACTCGTGTTTCAGCTGCTTATATTATGTATATGCTAGGTATTAAATCTGTGAATACTTTTAAAACATTAAAGTTTCCTAAAGCCAAAATTAAAGGAAAAAAATATATCTTATTCTTTCCTCTTTATATCATTCTTTAGCAACATGCCAGTTACTCAACACGCTTCATGGCAAACTGCCTGACAGTAAAAAATCCCCTTCTCAAAACAAAATTAGTAACAAAAAACAACAAAAAACCCACCCTAAAACAACCCAACACAGCAATTTCCTGTGTAGTGCCACACTGAATGCAAAATAAATGCTAGGCCACTGCCCGCCTCACATGTTCAGTAACCTCATTTAAATTAAACACCTTCCTCATGTTTCTGCATTTCATTCTGGCATTGCTTTTTTTCCCCCTGCTGCAGACTGACACTTTTCCACTAGGCTCAAAGACTCATGTGCAAAAGACATAAGACAGAAATATTCTCCTTAAGCATTGAGACTGCATTTTGATTTCTCTCTCTTTTTTTTGCCCCTCCTTTTCTTTTTCCTCCCTCCTCTTAGACTGGTTCAAAAATATTTCAAACAGTGTAATCCAAACACTGGCTCAGCAGGAACTTAACAAAAAGATGTGGTTGTGACCCTGTGATGGCATTGCATCTGGGGGGGGAGAGGTTTGATCAGGAACTGGATTCTTCAGAAAGAAAGATATGACAGGGAACAGTAGGTGGGCATGGGGAGGAGTTAGGGTGGGACACTTCCTGCATTTCTAACGTTTTGGATTTTCTTTTTTTTTTTTCTTTTTCCTTTTTGTTTTCCTTTTTCCTCCTTTCCTAATGACGATCCAGCGCTGAGCTCTGTAGTAGATCTGTGGGGGTTTTACTGGGAGGTCTGAAGGCTGTCTGAAAGCCTGGAGGTGGAGAATGGAAGCTGGTGGGGTTCGAAGGAGGAGAGTAGGGATTCCAACTGGCTCTGTGCAGAGGGATCTGTGTGCCGAAGGGGTTACTGTGGTGCGTCTGTGATGGTGCTGCACTGGGGCCGTCCACCTCTGTGAGGGCCTGGAGAGATTTTAGCCAATGTGGAGGATTGTCATCTTGAAGGGTGTCTAAACTGTTTCCTGTGGAAGCTGGGATACCTATGAAGAGAAGAAAGACAGGGATACAGGCAAGTCAGAGCTGAAGCAATAAACTGAGTAGGAAGGAGGTCAATTTAACCAAACAAAAAGCACCAGTGAGAAAAAAGGATTAGTCTGTACAGAAAATGCATTTTACATTTATATAAAATTATCTTGCCCATAAAACATTTAACATTAAATCCAGAGAGAAGGCTCTCCCTCAGAGCACTTCATAAACCACACATTTTTCTGCCAAACATCCTGCACAAGGACTGCATCCCTGTTGACCTGACCTTACCACACCAAACTACCAGCACGCTGCATGCTTCACCTCCTACTCTGCCTACTTGAGTCATGCTTCAGCCTCTCTGCCAGTGAAACACAACAAAACAGCCTTATAAAAGAGAGCTTTATAAACAAGTGGAGTATGTCCCTTTTTAAATAACACAGTCCAGTGAATGCCTTCAGTACCTCAGGAGCAGCGGCGCACGTACCGGACCTGCCATCCAGCAGAAGGGACACCTAACATTGGCCCCGTAGGTAAGCAGTGATGCACCTGACTGCCTGCAGAGGTCCCGGGCATGCATTGCAAAGGCCTAAGTGACACTTGGGTCATAACCTAGAGATTCCACAAAAAAGTTTCCTGGACCCGTGAGGTTTTTGTGGATGGAAGCTGGAAGAGACCACCGCATCCTGACTTTGGTTTGTTCCTCCAGATGTTACTCAGTTTGTGCCAAACACCCATCTGATGGTTTGCCAGCCGAGCTGAAGGAGTGAGAAACGATTACCTGTGATGATTGCGGGGTCCATCCAGCTGCCAGGGCTGTCCCAATTCAGGCTGTCGGTGGTGGCAGTGTTGGACGTTGGTACACTGTGGTTGGCGTTGGAGGGGGAAGAAGCATTGGGCAGTCCACCAAAGTTGATGTTAATGTTCGGTAGAAGTGCCCTTAGCCCGTCCTGCCATTCCTTCATATTTAAACTCTCTACAGAACTGCTGTTGTCTGGGAGATTTACCAACAAAAAGAAAAAAAGAAAAAAAAAAAAGAAAAAACAGAAAAAAAATGAAAAGATAAAAAAAATAAAAAGCTGAAGTTAGAAACAGATGTCCTTCTTTGGTAGGGTATGGGATTTTGTTTTCTTTTTTGTTTGTTTTTTTAAACTAAGCATTTAATACTTTCTCTGCCCCAAAAACTAGGGTCAATGTTTCTGTGATTCATGAGTTAATCAGAGGGGATGGCAGGTTTTCAACAAAGTGTTAAGGAAGCGGGAGGAAGATTTAACTCCTCCCCCAGTTCCTATTTTCCCATCATTTTCAGTTCAGAAACTCAATCAAGAGCACAGTGGTTTTCCTTTTATCGCTAATTAGGGAAAACCTGTGATATCCTTTATGAGAATTACCTCCGTTGCGAGCTAGGCAATCCAACTTGGCTGCTTCATTAACAGGCAGCAGGCTCAAAAGGGCTGTTTTCTTTGAAGGATATTAAAATGAAGAAAGGCTGGGCAGGGCTTTGCAATAGAAACCGAACATGAGGAACCAGGAAGGTGGAGGAATCTCTCCAAAAGGGTTGATTTTGTTAGAGCTCGTTCATTCACAGCCCTACAGATGCTCTTCCGAAGGAAATGGTAATTAGGTTCTCATGAAGTTGGAGGCAGTGCAATTTCCTCTTGCAGTTGTAGAGCAGCAGTGAAAATTCTTTCAGAATAATGTGTGACACAGCATCCTCAAAACATTGCTTAGAAGTAAACCAGTTAGGCACCAAACCAGCCAAGTTTCTACTGTCTGCCTGGTTTAGGGCATGTATTGAAAATAATATAACAAAAAAAGAAAAAAAAAAAAAAAGAAAAGAAAAAAAAAGAGAGACAAGAAGGCATGGTGGCCGCTAGCAAATGGTCCCTAAGCACAGACCTTAACTCATGCTGTCCAGAACAGACTGGTCAGTTCGAGAGCCATCTCGAGCCTTTAGCTATCTCAAAGGAAAACAAACCAGACAGGAGTAGCCTACTATTTAACGGCCAACACAAAAAGTCCTGCTAACTTAGCTTCTAGCCAAATCCATTTGAAAAGGAAGCCCTGGCAGTATGTTACCAGTTTGCTCTTTTGGACAAAACTCTGAACACAACTTTAGGCAAGCACCTCAATGTCTCGCTGTGTTACAGTGAGATGCTTACATAATACAGCTACTTCATCAGCAACGGGGAAGATTTAAAGCTTCCTGGAAAAACTGAAGAATCTCTCATTTGCAGCTCTCTGCTGGAGACTGAAGAATGCAGTCTTACATTCAAAACCTGCTCTGGCAATTTTTGTGAAGCTGAACAAGAACTGATGTCTCCAGCAATTACCTTTTTGTAACTGGAGGAGAAAACAAAAAGCACAAGTTCCTGAAATCCTGTGCTTTCATGCAGAACCTTTCTTGTCCAGCCCAGAGGTGTTTTTTTTGTTTGTTTTGGTTTTTTTTTAAGAATAAACTTGATCTAAGATTCTGGTTCTGTATAACAGAAGCAGAATGACAGCAAACAAGCTCAATCACAAACCACAACAGGTCCATGTCACCAACTGAACTTCAAAACAAATTCCTAAGCCAAGCTGCTTTTCCCACTTTGCTTCTAGTGACTGCTGGAGAAATGTATTACTTTCTAATGCCTAATGCAGCTGCAGCAGACCCACTCATCTGCATGTATAAATGTCCCCACACAGCAGAGGGGCAGCTGATACCTCCGTATCAGTGGAAAAACAGACTGATGCTGCACGTGGAGCCTGGACATGGATAACAGCACAGATGAAAAGAGTGTACTACAAAAACTGTCCTGTGCCTGGGCAAGTTTGCAGTGAGCAGAAACACCTCCAAGTAGATCAGGCTGTCCAGGGCCACATCAAGTCTCATCTTTAATGTCTCCAGGAATGAGGCCTCAAACACATCACTGGGCAACTTGTTCCAGTTTTCCAACATTCTTGTAAAAAACTTCCTCCTTAGATCCAACCTAAACCTATCCTGCTCCAGTTTCAAACCATTGCCTCTTATATTACCATAAGCCCTTCTAATCAGACCCTCTCCAGCCTTCCTAGAGGTCTTCTTCAGATATGGAAATGCTGCTATATGGTCCTTCGGGTTGAACAGTCAATTCTTTCAGCCTGTATTCATAGGAGAGTTGCTGCAGCCCTCTGATTTTCTTTGTGAGGTGAAGTCTCAAAGTAGAGTAGAGTTGCAAAATCAGCCCTCTCAATCTGCTGGCCATGCTGCTTTTGCTGCAGCCCACCTCTCCAGCCTGCCCAGGTCCCCCCAGGTGGCATCCTGTCCTTCAGTCTTATCAACCACATCACTCAGTTTGGTTATCATCTGCAGACTTGCTCAGGGTGCACTCAATCTTGCTGTCTATATTATTGATGAAGATATTGAACAGTACTGGTCCCAGTATAGAACCTTGAGGGACACCACTTGTCACCCACCCCCCAACGGCTTTCGCAAGTAAATGCAACTCGGACACACAAGATGCTTACTAGGACCACACATGAGTGAACATACTCATCACAATACCTGTGAGTTGGGAATGTGCAAGCTCCTGGTGAGCTTAATCATGAGTATTATCCTCCAAAACACCCTCAGAGCTCACGTGCAGCAAAACAAATGTGTAGTAGATTACACACCTGCAACATGTCATGGAGGGAGTCTAAAGGTGACAAAAGTCAAGATGTCATAAGGAATGGAGTAGGAAAAAAAAAATCAATGTAGTAGCATATTAGGTCATCTTGGGCTATGAAAATCTACATATTTTTGTTAAGTTGCATTCCATTTAAAAGAAAAAATGTGATACGTCACACAAGACACCAGGAAGATAACAAGTAGTTGAAATACAAGACTTGCATAGAATGGAAAAGTCTGGCACTGTTTAGGTGAGGAGACATTAATCTGTGAGGAAAAGAGAGTGTAGCATTGCTGTATGCCCTCTAACACAGAACAAAAGAAAATAAGAAGAGTAAAATGTCCTTTATCTGAAGTGTCAGTACAAAATCCACTTGGAATCACAGCAGTTAAAGAGATGAAAGGCCTAAAAGGATTCCCTATCTATAAAAACTGTATTATTTGTTAGCAATAAGGAAGTTCATTAAAATCATGTGCTCCTGGGTACAAAAGAACAGAAAATTCTAAAAGATTTATTGTCTTTCCCAGACAGCTGGGTTTAAGGGACTGAAAGGCAAGCTAGGACAAAAAGATTGCCTTCTGACACCGAAGTTAAAAACAGGCAACACATTACTCACGTGTCTGTAACAAAGTTTTTCATGTGGGCAAATAAATGCAGGGGTAACAAAACAAAACAAGGAAACCCACAACAAAACCTGAACAAATTAAAAAAAATTGAAAACCTACAAGCCAACCAAAATACCCTACCAATCACCCAGACGCAACCAAAGTTCACATTTTTGTCAGACCCCCTGCCTCTTAACGAGAAATGCTACAATTAAGCTATTCCTGTAATACGGAATTTACAAGAGATTAAGCTGCATTAAGGCACACAAGTAGGTGGGATCAGCAGAAAATGCAATGCTCTACAATACTGCCTGTGTTGTCCTCTGAGACCTCAGCTGTTAGTTATGATAGGTAAAACATCCAGTTAGGAAACCCAAGTACATGAGTAATCTCCAGGCATCACACAGCAATGCCTAAACCAAACAGTTATATCAGTGTCTCTCTGCTTGAGCCCAACAAGTTCTAAACAGGAGCCCAAGGGTGAATTTAAGTCCAGCCCAGGAGAAATCACCACTTATCCCTCAGCTAGGTTTATCCTTTTAGTTCATTAAGTTCACATTTCACCATGAAGCTAGCACTGCAGTGAGAAAGGAGAAAAGGTCAGGCTCTCAGTTAAGGGAGACCTATCAGAAAGGGCATTTGCCTATTATCTTTCCCTACTTCTAAACTTAATTGGTTGAGGGGAGTA
>VWYK01018176.1:0-19217 GCA_013399775.1 Semnornis frantzii | reverse complement strand
TGATGCTTTGCTGCTTCCCAGGGTGGGTTGCAAAAGGGTAAATTTGAGTCAGTGGGATTTTCTCTTTTGCCTCTGAGATATGTTCTAATTACTGCACAATCTGACTACAAAGTTGATCCGACTGAACCAGACACAATGTTAATTTTAGCAATGCAAAGTGCATGCGAGTGGAGAGGAGTTTTGAATGCTGATTTCCTCTCTACCTCCCCTTCTGCCTCATCCCTATTTGAAAAGAAAAAAAAGAAAAAAAAAATTGTATAAAAATAAGGCTCACCAAGATGGAGAGAATTTAAACCTAAGAAAAAAAATTATTTCAATGCTAAAGACACCCTTGTGCAGTGTCTACCCTTGCCCTCAATGATATCCTTGCTCTGTCACCTATCTGTAGTGTTGGTTTTGCAGTCTCATGGGGCTGCTTCCACTCATACTCACTGGTGTCCTAAGCTCTCTGAGGTACCATGGATCTCTCATAGGTTCCTTACACTCATAGTAGGAGTGATTACCATGTGGACACAGCAGAAAGATTGATAGATAAATATGGCATTGGAGAGTACAACATCAGGAGAAAGTAGTGAAAGCAAAGGGTGCCAGTTCCAAAACTTTGCTACTGAGCTATGGGCTTGGGAGAGATGCATAAAAACCATGGGAATCCAAAACTACCAACGGTGGATGCCATTGGTGGATCTCAGATCAGACAAAAGGGGACTTGGCAGCATGCTTTGATCTGAAATTGAATAATGTTGTATGTCATGAGCTAGCTCATCTTCCTCTGCACTGCACTGTAGGTGCCAAATAAGAACAGACCAGAGCGTGTGCACAGCTGCATTCATCTTCTCATTTGACCTGAAGATGCTCCAGGAAAAACACAATCCTTTCTATTCTCTCTCTTTGAAACAAGAAATAAGAGCAAAAGCAAACAGCATGTTTCTACTTGCCTGTGAATCCCAAAGGAGGTTTAGCTGCACTTCTCTGGAGCTCCCTGAAGATGTTGTCACAGATCTTATAACTCATACTGATAATTTTAAGTCATGATAATGTCTGCATGTGATTTCCACTTTTAATTCACCTGATTCCAGTGAAATCACTCAAGAGCTTATGCTGAAGCAAGCCACCCTTCTGTCTGATAATCAGCTGTAGTGCCAGGCAGCTTAGGCTGGTTAAAGCTGCTTCCCAGTGCTTTGATTCCTCCAGCAGTGGGTTTTTAGAGATGTTGCACCACCCGAGCTGTCAGAGTAGCACAAAACTAATAACCAGGCTGTATTACATTTGGATGATGTGACAATGGTACTGATGGTGCTTATTCTCAGCAACTACAAGGCAGTGTTTCTTTGATTGCTTATGGGAACACTTTACAGCTGAAGCATAATTTCATTTATTAGAGGTAGACAGCTTATAAAAATGTGTGAAACACAACAGGTACCAAAAGGAAAGCTTGGGAGACTAATGAGGCACGGGGCTCATACCTTTAAAGAAAACAAAGGTTTCTGCAGACAAATGGCTGATGCAGTTTGTTTTTTTTATAGATGTAAATCAATCAAAACATCCCAACCATGTTATCCTGGAGAGTTACAGCAAATACCTTTCATCTAGAGTTATTGATGACTTTGCTTTTCAACAGAGGAGAGGACCAAAAGGAAAACAAGGAGGGAAAAAAAAGGGGAAAAAATATGCTTTGGGTTCAAAGAAATATAGCTGGAGTGAAAAACCAATCTAACAGAAGGGGAAAACGTGCACCAGCAAAATAATCACAGCGTTGTTACAAAGAGCCTTTTCCTCAGAACTGTCTCCCACCCTATCTGAACACTCAGGGACAGAATCAAAGCAAATTTTGGTGTAAACACCTTTAGTGTGGATCTAAGAGTGAACAAGGGAACAGTTAAAAGGTTGGCACGGTTTGAGAGTCACAAAACTGCCCCGGGCAGAAGAGTTTACCGGTCTGTTTTCCAGTTGATGAGGAATGTCCTCTCTGAATGGTGCCTATGGAGCAAAGATCAAATGAGGATTGTGTATGTTTCATCTCTGAACCAGTGCTGAGGCTGGGCTGAAGCACGAAGGAAGAGGCAATGATTAGGATCCTGAGAAGGCTCAGAAATCAACAATAAATGTTCCAATGCTACAAAGCAAGAAGACAGAGGAGGCAAAGGCTGGGAGATGCTTTCCAAAAGACAGAAAGCACTTGCCATGTGTTCAGAAGGATGAAGGACCCTCAGTTCGCACAGAAGGTTCCTGCTCTCTTCTTTGCATGTTCCATATATCAGTATCTGTGTCATGGACTTGATCTTAAAGGTCTTATCCAACAGAAATTGTTCTATATTTACAGATAGTGAAGCATTTCACTCTCCTCATTGACCAGCTAAGAGCCACCTTAGCACAGCCTGATGCTAGACCTCAGTGTGGCCTCAGAGGCCAATGTTTTTCTGAGCTCACATGAATTATGGTGCATGTAGAACAATAAGGAGACTTCTGGAGTGTGAGACATTTAGTGAATGCCTCACAAAGTTCTTCTCCTGGCTGGAGGTTTTGAATATATGTTTTCATACAGACAACCAAAAAAAAAAATCCAGGAGTTCCTGGTATGCAGTGTTTGGTCAAGGGTATTAGTGTCTAATGGTTTTTATCAGGATGCCAAACATCCAGCAGTGCCAAAGATATTCCTCCCCTCCCAAAAAACAAATAAACAAAACCCCCCAAAACCACCAAAACAAAAAAAAAAAACCAAACCCACCAAACTAAAACAAAACCTAAACCCATCCCATATAAGGGGAAGACAAACCATTCAAGGGCAGCCAGGTGTGCTGTACTATACACCTTCCAGAGCAGTATGGATTTGGTACCCAGCCAGTCTGGAAGAAAAGCAAAGCAGATGTGCTCCATTTGAACTTGTCCCCTCAGACATTTCCAAGACATTCCTGGCTATAACCCTGGGCCCCAATGAGTAGTGTCACCTGCTGCCTCTGCTTCCATTTCCCAGTGCAACACAACTCCCTGGGTTGCTGAAATTCAAAGAGCTAAGATCATACACCGGGAAGATTTGTTCCAACACAATCTGAACCAGGACAGTGAAGATGAGTTTTAAGGTGAGGTGATAATTAGTTACACTGCTGTTCCTAGGGAACGTGTCTCACAGGTCACACACTCCATCCCCCACCAGTTTTTGCAATGAAGAGTTCAATTTCCAACAATCTTTCACATACATTCAGCTCCACAGACAGCTACAGAGCATTGGATTGGGCTCAAGAGACCTCAGTTATATTTCTCTCTCCTAAGCTTGTTAGAAGTCCTCAGGCAAGTCAATGTCCCTTGATAGCTCAATTTCCTGACCTAACTGAGAGCAAAGTTACTTTAATCATTGCAAAGGATCTTCAGACACACCTGAGCAGTGGGCAGGAGGGGCTGGCTTTTGGGTGAAAGCACTGGAGATGAAGACAGGAGACAGGTCTCAGAATGTTGTTGTGCAACGTTGTCATCTTGGATTGAGAACCTGTGCTGGCATCTTCTGTCATGCTACAAAGACACTTCTGCCACAGATTAAACAACAGCATTCCTGAAGTTCTGTCTTGATGCTCTGTTGGCCACGAACCTTTCTTCACATTGGTTTGTGGGATATGCTCTGTAATTTCAGTCTGATTATCTTGGTCACAACCTTCTTTCCTGTGGGCTCACTATACTACGTACCCAGAGCCAGGTTGTCTAGTATTTTTTTCTTAATACTTTTATCTTTGGATTACAATCCTAATTAATGTGTTGAGCTTTGCCAGTTCCTCCTAAGAAAGTAATTAAAGTGTATTTTGTGAGAGATGAGAATAAAGAAGCAAAATGTTTGATACCCTTCCCTGTCTTTACCACCATCTCATCTCACCTTTCTGATGACATTGTGATCCATCCTACATACATTATTTCACATCCAAATTGTTTTGCATTTCATTACACTCAGGTAGGGGTCATGAAAGCAGTTCAGTTCCAGTCCTCTTGGCTCCATGGTTGTGGGATTTGGCAAAATACAAAAGTTGGGAGTCTGGCAAAGCCTCTTCTCTTTCATGTGAAAGCCATTTAACACTTTTGGGAAGGAGGGCCTCGAGGGAGGAGTCAGTACCATGCATCTTACTCTGAAGTCCTGACATTTACTGAAGAATGAGAGACTTGTTTGTAAATTAGAATGGTAGAAGGTTTTGAGTTGGAAGGGACCATTAAAGCTTGTGTAGTCTGACACCCCTGAAGTGAGCCAGAACATCTTCAACTAGAACAGATTGCTCAGAGCCCTGTCCAACCTGACTTTGAATCAGACCCATAGATGTGAACAGCTGAAGCTGCTCTGAGTACCTAGGTTTTATCTCCCACAGACCCTCATGCTGCCATTGCACCATGATCCTGATCATTTACTTGAATTGAGCATTTCAGTTACATCAATGTTGTGCTTAACTATAACAGCTCTAAGTGGATGTCTGCCCTGCTCGGTAAGTGTAAACTTGAGCCATTCCCGCGGCCAGACTCTTCTCATATTCCATCTCACTCACGCTGGCTGATCCCCTTACCCTCAAGCTTGATGGTCTCCTTGGGATAGNACCCTCACTGCAAACAACTTCCTCCTAACATCCAGTTTAAATCTCCCCTCTGCCACTTTAAACCCATTGCCCCTTGTCCTGTCATTGTAAGACCTTGTCAATAGTCCCTCCCCAGCCTTCCTGTAGGCCCCCTTCAGATAGTGGAAGGCTACTCTAAGGTCTCCTGGAAGCCTTCTCTTCTCCAGGCTGCAGAGCCCCAACTCTCTCAGCCTGTCCTCATAACAGAGCTGCTCCAGCACTCTGACCATCTTTATGGTCCTTCTCTGGACCCGCCCAACAGTTCAATGTCCTTCCTGTGCTGGGGGCTCCAGAACTGCACACTGTACTCCAGATGGGGTCTGACAAGAGCAGAGTAAAGGTACAGAATCCCCTTCCTTGCCTGCTGGCCACGCTGCTCGTGCTGCAGCCCAGGACTCGGTTGGCTGTCTGGGACATTATACTCCATTTTGCGCCTTCAAGATTGGCTGTGTTACCCTCACTTTGCCCTGACTACCCACATTCTCTGTAATTCATCTCTTCCTAAAGGCAGTGTCGTTGTTTTCAATATGAACCACATGGAGAGCATCTGACAGACAAGGCTGAACTCGTGTTTCCCTTCACAACCTACCTTATGCCACAGAGAGCAGAGCACATCCTTTAGAAAGCTGCCCAGGTCCATTAACTCCAGGCTATCTCTGCTGATGCTAGCAAGAGTGGGGACTTCTGGGTAGGAAAGAATAAAATCTCCATTCACTTCTTACATACTCTTCTGCTGTGTAAGGACAAGGATCAAATTAGCTGACTTAGCAAGTCATTGCAACTCAGAGCAGGTCACGTATCATATTATACTCGAGGTGTAATCTCAGTGCTAAGTGTGGTGCTCAAAGTGAGTGCCTTGTTACTTGTGTGCAGTGAAGTCACCACAGCAGAATAAATGCAATGCCAGGATGACCCTGCTTTTCTCTCACTCCCTTTCTTCCAATACATAATGAAGAGAAGGTAAAGGGATTTAAGAATATAATTTGCTATTGTACTCTGGCAGAGAGGGCTCATTTAAACAACTGTCAGCCATGGAATTTCATCTGAATTTCCTAGATAAAATCTTCTGTTTCAGGGACTGTATTTACTCAGTGTGTGTAATGTGACAATGGAAACTACACACACATTGATCTTTTAAATAATAATAATAATAAAAACCCCAACCACCCAAGAATGAAAATCTCACAGGCAGCCTAACAAGTGGAAAATTAATAAGTGTCAAAAGCAGATAAAATTCTACCCAGCAGAGCGGAAGTAGAGCATCCCTATTTCTTAAAAGTGGAACCACACAATGAAATTGTTCTGCTGTTCTGCATCCACCTCAGACATTGAACACCACCATGCAGGTTTCCTTTGTTCACCTTCCTTTGGAGTGCCTTCCAACAGCAGAGCAATGCTGGATCTGGACCTCTTTCAAAGGTTTTTTTTTCAGCTGGTGCCTTAGCACCCAAGATGGTATCTGTCAGCTTTTTCTCAGTTAATAAGAAACTATTCTGAAGAGGAGGAAAGGTAGTTTAAAGGAGAAGAGGAGAACCTGGCATTGACAAAGATGTGTCTGCATGGGGTTTTTCAGGCAGATGGGAACATGTGCTGAACTGGTATATAGGTGAGCTCGGCTAACGAGCCCTGTGGAGGCAATGGCAGGTTGTGCTTGGTGTCATCATGCTATAGCTACAGTCTCTGATTCACAGCTGAAGCAAAGATAGAGTTTAGGGAACTCTGTGAAGAAAGACTGGGGCTGGGGTCCTGTCAGCTCAGCCTGCAGCATGGAAGAGCTCAGAGACTACCTTTTCCTGCAAAGCAGTAAGGACAAGAATGAATATCCAAATAATTTGATGAGACATGTTAGGTTGATGGATGACTGATAGCAGTCTAAGGAGACAGGGAAATGACTGTGGTTGTCAGAAAGATGCAAAATAAAACCCAGAAGTCACACTTTACACACACCTGGAGTTGCTGCTTGAGAGTAACTGCTCATGATTCTTCTGGGAGTCCCCTATTAAAAGAAAAGCATTTGAGATTGACTAACAAACTGATCACTGACTGAATTATTGATTGTAGCATTAAGGTTTTCATTTGAAACATTATCAGGGTTAATGAAAGGATTGAATGCTCCTCTCCGGTATAACCAGCACCATGTGTCTCATTCTACCTCCACTTCTAGGGTTCAGGTCCACTCACATTGAATTCAAGAAGGGTCATGCTACTACCTGTCATAGGCGTAGGTTGTCTGTGGTGTAGATCAAATCTACAGATGAGAGACTAGAAGAGCATTAGCTATGGAAGAAAATGTGAAAGTCACTATGTGCTGGTTCATTATACAGTAATTTACTAATGAAGCCAGAGGCAGTAAATGTGGGTACATTTAACTCCACATCTTCAAGTCAGTCAGCTGAGGCAGATGATGTGCAATTTGCTCCCCTGCACCACAAGCCTCAGCAGATAAGAATCATTTGTCTCAGTTACACAGAGAGATCAAAACTCAGCCAATCCCACACCTAAGAACTGAGATCAAACAGCAGTAACATCAGTGCTGGGGGGGTTGCCTTTTTTTCAACCAACTTTGTGATATTTTTAACCCCTTCTCAACACTGTAGCCAAAAAGGAACTTTATTGTTTGGAGGATGAGGGTAAAATAACTTGTTCTTATCTGGGAGTGGGAATGACTGTTTTTCCTCAGTGGCTGGTCCTTTCTCCTTGCTTGCTCTGCATGCACAGATCTCTTCTGCATCCCTATGAAGTGACAACCTCCCCATCGGCAGGTGTGGGCAGAAGTAGTTCCACACCCACGGTATGTCTTAGGCGTTTGGATACAATTCCAACAGCCTATCACCCACCTGCAAAGACTAGAGCTACCTCTGACTCTTATTCTTCATAAATATATGCAGGAGACAATTTCAGAATGAGAAATCAGCTGTTTGTGCACAATGGTTTTGTGCTTTTCTAGCTTTAAGCTTCAGATATTTTTCTGTGGCTCTCCACAAGAACTTTTTTACATGTAGAGATGCTTTTTCCACATTGCCCGACAGGCTAACTGTTTGAAAGAAAACATAGCTTGCTCAGATCATTATCCTCTCGCAATTTTTAAAGTGCTCCTTAATAAAGTAATTCTATATCATATGTGTAAAACATCTCAGAAGTAATTAAACTCAGTGCTTTGTAAAATTTCCACCGATTGCCCATGGAGATATATACTACTTAACCATTTGCAAATGCAATCTTTCAGAGAGTCCTTCTCCCATTTATTTCCTCTGCATCTCACCAGCTTTTCTGTCCTCTCTCTCCAAATTTCTACTGCAGCCTTCAGTCCAAAAGTCTTGGCTATCCATTAGCCTAACTCATTTCAGAAGCCATTTTATCTCTGTGCACATCTTCCCCACTGAAAATAATGGGAGATGACAGACACATCTAGTGTTTTATTTCCACATACCTGGTTCAGAAAAAAAAACAAATCAAACTAACAAATATATATTGTACAAGGGCTGATAAGGCTTTTGATGAGCGTAGTTCTTGGATCCTGTGGACTCGATGCATTAGCCTTGGGCCAACTTCTCACCACAGCCCTCATGTACCAAAGGCCAACAGTCCCCCATCACTCAAGTCTTGTGCCACACAACTACTGTGATTCAGAGAAAAATCATACTGCTTGCTTTGTAACACTTTTTTCCCCTTCTGGCCTGAAAATCCAATTCCAAGCTCAAATGGAGGAATTCAACTTCAGAGCAGGCCCAGGAGGCTGAGGTACATAAGCACTAATTATGAGAGAAAGTTACTGTGGTGCAGGAGAGACATGCAGACACCAGAAGGAGCTGTGAACAAGTAAGGAAGGCAACAAGAGGGAACTGGAAAGTTTCAGAGAGGGTTTAACCACTCGGCAGAGTAAATGAAGAGTTGGTATTTGGGTGGCTTTGCATGAAATTGACATTGCTAAGGGGACATGTTGAATTAAGGGATGGCAGCAGTTCAAGTACCTCTATTTTCATAAAAGAGAAACATTAAAAAATAGTTTCTTGGTGACCAGTTCTTCATGCCCTTTGCCTTTGATTTCGATCCATTTAAATTGCAAATTTCTTACTCCCAGTGGCTTTCTGCTGATGATTTGCCTATTGAGAACCTGGGCTCACAGGTCTCTCTCAATGGGGTTTCCTCTCTGTTCTTCACAAGGAAGGAGAAAGACAGCTGTCTATGTCTCCTTTCATCTCTGTAATTTCATTATGCTTTGTACTTTCCTTAACTGCCACTTCACTTTCTCCGAGGTCACTTCTGTAACGAATGCAGAAGCCCAGGACAGAGTTCAGACTCTCACCTTCAGGGGATATAATCCAGCTGCCCAAGTACAGGTCCATAGTGAAACTGGAAGGTCCTCCTCTGCCTCCAACTACTCTTCTAGGTAGTACAGACTCTCGTAGATCCCAAGTTGTAAATGTCAATCCCAATGGGATGTCTCAGTATTTCATCTGTGACAATCCTTCTGTGGAGCAACCTAAAAAAAATCTGTATTTGAGGAGGTCGAAACCAATCTGCACTGTTCCACATAGCACACAATGTTGTTCCTCTACTGATGCAGGAAGATAAATCTGCTTACCCCTAGATTTCCATCAGTCAATCAGCAACCTTTTGAGAATTGAAGTATTTATTACCCCTACTTCTCTGGCTGCATTCATTCTCCAACAGCTTTTTGGGGATACATCCTCTCTTATTCATTCAGAAACACTGTTCACACAGCAGGGGAAGAACAGAACTTGAGCATTTGGGCAGTATTTTTGGATGTCTAGTAGCTCAGACAAAGCAGATTAACCAAAATTATGTCTACACACCCCAAAATGCCATGGATTGATGCTGTCAGGGAAGTGTTTGCAGTGGAGATGATCTGTGTCCTGCTGATTTTGAGCAATGCAATAGATACCTTTGATCTATTCACTTGCAAAATACCAGCTGAGACCATACGAGTGCATGGGACTGTTCTTCTGGTCCAGCCTGGGTTGAAAATGAAAATTTTTTCTGAGGAAGAGAAATTCTTTGGTGACATGAAAGGGATTGATGTGTAAATTTCAGGGGTTGAAGAGTTTAATTTTTGTTTTGAAGCTGCGCAGAAACTCTTTGTTTTAAGCAGTTAAATGTTAAACTTCATTGCTATATATACCTGGGAGATATCACCACAGGCATCTGCTTTTCCCACTGACAGAGACTGGGTTTCCTTAGCCTTTGCTTCTGGCTTGATGCAGCCACTTTTGTGTGCCTGTGCTGTGAGAAGCATGGTCACTGAAAGATCCTGCAGTCCTGGTATAATTTTTTTGGTGGGACTTGCCTCCATGTATGTTTCTAAATGTTAGATGCCTATGGTTGTGTAGGCGACTGCCTCCTCGCTTGTGCCCTCCCCTAGACGTGTACAAAGGTTGTTGTCAGATATAAGGTGTTAAGGGCTATGAGCAGCTAAACTACTATAAAGCCTTTAAAGTAAAAGGGCACATGCAGAAATCACCATGGTGTCCCAGTTTATCACAGAATCATAGAATGGTAAGGTTGGAAGGGACCTCAAAGATCATCCAGTTCCAACCCCCTGCCATAGGCAGGGACACCTCCCACTAGTACAGGTCGCTCAAGGCCTCCTCCAACCTGACCTTGAACACCTTCAGGGAGGGAGCATCCACGGCCTCCCTTGGCAACCTGTTCTTGCATGAGAGCTTAGTAGCATGCTGTGTCTTTTTGCCAATAACATTTTAGCCCCTCCTGAAGGTAAATCTGTGTTACCTGCTCAGGAACATAGCATTTGTGATTTACGGAGTCTGTTGTAAAACGGAGCACAAATACTGCTGGACTTGGTGACGAAAGGTGCATAAGAGAGGTTGTGGAGTCTCCTTTTCTGAAGACTTTCAAAATCACTTGGATTCATTCCTGTGCAATCTGACTGAGGCATACCTGTGTTAGCAGGTGCCTACCATTCTATGATTCTGTCTGATTCTGCAAAAAGACAGTTTTAAGATGGAATATTTCTTCGTATGGTTCAAAGAAGGAGTTGGATCCTAAAGGAGAAAGGATTATTCATTGTGAAAGAAACTGAGTCTTGCTATTCCAGCAAGAGAGAAGACAATATCTTAGCTCCAAGCAACTCTGTCACCAATCTAGCTTGTCTTTTCCTTTCTCTCTACTTTATTTTCCTCTCTGTCTTTGTAAACTTCTGCGTACTTTTCAATGAAGGAAGGAGAAAGATGATTTTAGGATGAGCTGGGCTTGTGCCTGGAGGCAGAAGCAGTGCTCAGAAACTATGTTTTTAATGAATACAAAATACTACACTGTGAAAATCAGCGGCTGTTGCTACTGCTTTTTTTTAAGGTATGTTAATTTTTGTTGCTTATAAATACTCTTGTTGCTGGGAAACCATCTCACATACTGTAATTGAAATCGGTTCTTCATATTCCGTTTTGTCCCTGGCAGGTTTGAAGTGTTCTTAAAAGCTTAAAAACTCTACTGAGGAAAGCAAAAGTGCATCTGATAGCAAATCCCTTGGCATTTCTTTGGCTAAAGACATTATGAAACACAGACAGAAAAATTAAAGCATTGGGGCAGGGTATAGACTGATACTGGCAAGGGCCTATGGTGAATGCGTTGGGGGGTGAAGTAGTGGGCGAGAGGATCAGGAAGGTCTTTTTCCCAAGAGAGAAAGCTCTCCTATGAGGACAGGCTACAAGGGTTGGGGCTCTTCAGCCTGGAGAAGAGAAGGCTTCCACGAAACCTTAGAGTAACCTTCCAGTATCTGAAGGGGGCCTACAGGAAGGCTGGGGAGGGATTATTGACAAGGTCTTGTAATAACAAGACAAGGGGCAATGGGTTTAAACCGGCAGAGGGGAGATTTAAATTGGATGTTAGGAGGAAGTTGTTTGCAGTGAGGGCGGTGAGACACTGGCACAGGTTGCCCAGGGAGGTTGTGTCTGCTCCCTCCCTGGAGGTGTTCAAGGCCATGTTGGAGGAGGCCTTGAGTGACCTGTTCTAGTGGGAGGTGTCCCTGCCTATGGCAGGGGGTTGGAACTGGATGACCTTTGAGGTCCCTTTCAACCTTACTGTTCTATGATTCTATGATTCTATGATTTAATGGACTGTGTGAATCATAGGTTCTGTCATCCTGTATCTCCCTGTTATGGGGTTTTAACTCTTGCTCCTAATTTTTTCAAGTTTCTGGTACTCAGACACTTTGCAACCAGCTCATTAAATATCATCTATCCTGTGCTTCTTGCTTCCTCTCCTGATATTTTTTCCGGCAATAACAAGCAATGGTATAAACACGTATCCCTCCTACCAACAAACAGAGGGGTTTGGTACCTTATCACTGAGGGTCCTTTTCATCAAAAAACTCTGTGTGCTTTCAGAAAGAATGAAACCAAACCCCACAGGCATCCTTCTGAGCAAGGCTACCACAACCTTTTTTGGTTACAACTGACAAAGCTCTGACTGTTTATCAGTTGTATTCTACTCTTACAGATCAGTTTGCTCTTATCTTTTAAAAGATGTGTATCTTTTCCATCTTGTTTTATTTCCAGTTACTTGTTTAGCACCTTCTGTCATCTTGCAGGATTTGTACTAGTAGCTGAGCAATGCAGCTTCAGAGCAAAGATCAACATACAGCTGAACTTTATTTTAAGATATTTAATACGCACTCTTGTACTAAACCATTTTGTCTCTGAGATTAAAATACACTTGCTGTTCCTCTGGCATAAACCCCTCCTTGCCTCTTTTATCTGCTTTCTTTGGCTCCTCAGCTGAGTGAAACTTGGCTAGATCTTACTGGATCCATGGGGAGAGAGTTACACAAGAAATATTTCAATGCTGTTAGCGACAAAACTCTTGACTCTTCACCTTGATTAATGTGGCTTATAACAATTACAAGAGCCTGAGAGAAACACAATCCCTGTTTAAGTTTATAGACATAACTGCAGCAACACAAGTGTCCCATTCCCTTTTTTATTGTCATCTGCTCCAGCTTTACCTTAGACTCCAAGCTTGTCTGTGTGCTGATCTGTTGTGCTCAAGTGTTGTTCGCATCTTTCATCCTATGTAAATAATAATACAGCTCAGTAATAAAGCAGCTGTTGAGAGTTAATTCCAACTAAACTGCAATCCACCCTTATGCAACAAGATGTCTGTGCAATCACTCTGAATAATAATTCCTGGAAAATACTCTGCAAGAATCTCAGTGATTGATTAATTTTTATTTCATAACAAGCCATTATTAATGTGCCAGATGCTGATAGTTTTTTTTTTCCACAGCGTGGACAGTATGACTGCAAGAGAAGTGGAATTTAAAGGAAGGAGAGCAAGTGCAACTGAGCTGGTGCAAGAATATCCCAGTGCATTACTGCCAGAATAAAACAGCTATCAAGTCAACAAAACAAGATCAGCTTTTAGAAGCAAGTACAATGCCATGCTGCCTAGAAGAGATAATGTTCCTCTTTTAGTTTCTTGTGTCACACAGCAAAAGAACACCGAAAAGTTCCCAGAATATCTGTGAAGGGAATTAATGTTTCCAGCAAAAAAGAAAAACCAATCCTTTACAAAAATGTTTTTTCTTTCTTATGGGCTCTTCAGAGAAAGGTTGAGTAAAATAAAAGCATGAGAAGTCCAGGAAAAAGCAGAAGAACCTTTTCAGCAAGGATTGAAAGCACAAAGGCAAGTCCTTGGCAAATGTCAATATTTGCATGAGTAGTGGTAACACTGCTGGCCAAGGAAGAGAGCAGAGAAGGGTATTCAGAGAAGAGACATTCTGGCCACCATGCACAAGATTTCTTTTTGCTCTGCAGGGTGTAGGGTCAGCCATTGACAATGACTGAGACAAGACCCACTGATGTAATGGCAATCCTGCAAAGCCGAACCAAAAAAAAATCTCCCCACAACTGTAAATCCCCAGTCTCTTGGTGAATTGATTTGCAAAGCCAGCAGTTCTCCCAGGAGGTCAAAACAAGACAAATTGGGTGCAGGGTCTCCATAGTCAGGATGTGAATACCAAAACAAGTAATAAGTTGGGTTTGGGAAAATGCAATCTCCATCTGAATGAGGGAACGGTGCAGCCACCATACAAATAGAAACAGGATTCGCCCTGGGAGTAGGGAACTCAAACTGCCTTACTTCAGTACACCAATACTACACTTAGCTAATGAAGTGAAGCTACTTGGAATTCACCTTGGAAATGCCAAGGACCAGCTCAGGTCCTATAAATCTGCATTGACCAAGGTAACTGAAATGGCCAGTCCCCTCCTTGGTCATGCTTCAGATATAATCAGCCCGAAAAACCCAAGCCATGCTTTCTTCTGAAAATTGTTAGGTATCATATTAAATCAAATTACGTGATCAAACTGCTTCCATCTTCATAGTGTTCAAATAAACAGTCAAGCAAAAGGCAGCTTCGATTTGAGAAAATTATTTGGTATAAGCTGACAGTAAATTGTATGAACTAATTGAAATCCTAAATTAACAACCATGTAGCAGTTTGACTTAATTGTTTAAAAAACACTTTTCCAGGATACAATCTTGTGGTTTTCAGTGTTACACTGCTGAAGCATTTCTAGCTCGTGAAGAGAGAGGAACTGGTTCAGAAAAGGCTCAAGTGCTCCCTTTGACCACATTCATTTTCTTCTGTGTTTATCGTTATCTTTTTTTCCACTGTTGCAGTTCTGCTGTGTGCATGGTCCCAGGAGCTTTTCCTCCGTGAGCACAGATGCAGATCTAACAGGACTCATTAACAACCGCATGCTTTATAGATCCGGCCAGGATCAGACCTTAAGTGAGATCTGGGTACATTGGGAATGTCAGTGCTACAATGAGCACCACACAGATAGGAGGAAGAAGACATGGAAAGAACAGAGAAAAAATGTATCTCTGCCCCTTTTTTCCCCCAAAAAAAGAAGAGCTAGTAAGAGCTGTTTTCCCAGATAAATGTTGAACCTTAGTTTAAACACAAACCATGGATATGCAATGCCACCTGAAATGCCATGGGAAAATAGAGATACAGGGACTAAGAGATGCAGCTGGGATTTAAGGGAGATTCTTGCCTTCTTAGTGTTGCTGGAGGCTGAAAATCATAGAACTGTTTGGGTCGGAAGGGACTTTTAAAGGTCATCTAATCCAACCCCCCTGCAGTAAGCAGGAACATCCGCAACTAGATTAAATTGCTCAGAGCCCCAACTAACCTGACCTGTCTTCTTTTCCTGGGTTTGCTCTTGCCTCCAATAAAGATTCTAGGAAACAGTATATTTTGGAAGTTCCTATGTGACCATGTGACCTAAGTGGTGACTGAATTCTTTATTTTGCTTTTCAACCCAGAGAAACTACTTTCAGAGAACAGCTTTGCTCAAATATATACAACTCCCAGATGCAATAAACATGAGGCCAGTACTGGCAGGTGTTACTGACACACACTGTAGTTTCCATAAGCATAGAATCTTGGAATCAAACTATAAAATTCACTGGATTGTAAGAAGTCATCTAGTCCAATCCTTCTGTAGTAAGCAAGGACATTCCCAACTATATCAAGTTGCTCAAAGCCCCATGCAGCCTGACTTTCAAGGTCCCCAAGCATACATTCAAACACCAAAACCAACATCAAACCTCAGACAATTAGATGCCATCACACATTTACATTGTCTCTCTTGGGAATTTAGTCACAATTTTCTCAGAAACACACAGATGGAGACACTGAGATGTATGTGTCCTAATCTACAAGCTAAATCCCACATAGAAAGCTAGGTAGGATGAGTCTATGTGCTCTAACATCTTCAGCACCAGAAACATGAAAAAAACATGAGCTGAACTTGGATCAAGTCTCCAAAGACTGTATTCCTTGCAGCAAAAAGGACAGATCCCAAATTGAACTTCGCCTGTAGAACCTTGAGCATTAAATTAGGGTAAAACAGAAGAGGTCAGGGACAAAGAGTAAATGATCACAGACACATTTGTATTTGCAGAGCTGAAACAGCTGAAAACCTCTGCTTCTTTGCAGCTGTATATTCTGTGAGAAGGTTCCAGGGATATCTGCTTTGCTCAAAAAAAAAACCAAACAAAAACAAAAGAAAAAAAAAAACAACTTTGAGATCCCATCTTAAAGAAAACATGCATATGGAAAAATGGGCTGTTTCTAAGCAATCATAGATGTAGGGTAATCTGGCTGTCCCTTCAGATGATCTATGGTAGCACAAATTAAACCAGGTCAAAGTAAATCACAGCTGCAGGATGGCAACTTAATCTTCTGTGGCTCTCCCACAAGCACACATTTCAGCAAGACATAGGTATATCTCCTCTGATGCTTACACAAACTAGTTAACCTGGGTCTTTCCACATTCAAACTAACAGCACAGAGAAGGCAGGCAGAACTAAGAGCATGTCCCACGCTTACACTTACCTCCATGGAGCCACTGGAAGAGATCCTTCTTTGTGTATGACCCAACACAAGCTGGACAAGTGGGCCTGTGTGAATCTTGTGTGGTTCAATAAGGTCACCTGCAAGGCCCTGCACCTGAATCAGGGCAGTCATCAGTATCAATACAAGATGGTGAGATTGAGAGTAGCCCAAAGTAGAAGGACTTGAGGGTCCTGGTGGATGAAAAGCTGAACATGAGCTGGCAGTGTGTGCTCACAGCATAGAAGCCATCCACGTCCTGGGCTGCACTCAAAAAAGGGTGGACAGCAGGTGGAGGGAAAGGATTCTGCCCTTCTACTCTGCTCTGCTGAGAACCCACCTGCAGTGCTGGGTTCAGTTCTGGAATCATCAGCACAGGAGACTCATGGACCTATTGGTCCTGAGGAGAGCCACAAAAAACAGTCAGAGGGCTGGAACACCTCTGCTGTAAGGATGTGCTGAAAGAGGGAGGTTAATCAGCCTGGAGAAGAGAAGGCTTCAGGGAGACCTTATAGCAACCTTTCAGTANAGACTCATGGACCTATTGGTCCTGAGGAGAGCCACAAAAAACAGTCAGAGGGCTGGAACACCTCTGCTGTAAGGATGTGCTGAAAGAGGGAGGTTAATCAGCCTGGAGAAGAGAAGGCTTCAGGGAGACCTTATAGCAACCGTTCAGTACTTAAAGGAGGCATATAAGAAAAATGGAGTCAGCCTTTCCAGGGACTGTTGTGACAGGACAAGGGGTGATGGTTTAAACCAGGTGAGGGAAGGTTCAGACTAGATCTGAGGAATAATTTTTTTTACATTGAGGGTGATTTGACTTGCCACAGGTTGTCAAGAGAAGTAGTAGAAGCCCCAACACTGGAAACATTTCAGGTCAGGTTGGACAGGGCTCTGAGGAACCTGATTTGTTTGAAGATGTCCCTCCTCACTGCAGGGAGATTGGACTAGATGACCTTTAAATGTCACTCCCAACCCAAAGCATCTACGATTGCACCATCCAAACTCCCTGGATGATTCTAAGCTTCAACGGCAACAGCTCCATCCCACAAGAGGTTTGTACCAGTGGAGCTTGAAATGCCTGGTTTGGAGAGGCTTCAAGAACAAAAGCTTGTTTGGCACAAGTACATTCACGTGGCTATTGCATGCCAGGGGTGTGGAACGTGGTCTATTTTTAATTTAGTATGTGTTGCATATGGTTTGTCTTCAGCTTTTCAATATCTCAAATGGTCAGGCAGAGGAACAGTCACTCTCTGCAAAGCTGGAAGAAGAGTTTGAAATGTTTTAAAAGTTATTCTGCATTATGCCTGGCTGGGAAAAAGATAGGAATAGAAGATTTCATTTAGATTAGTTTCCCTGGAGAGAGGGCTGCCTTTAACTGTGTTTCTATATGGTGCCTAACATAATACACACTCTGAATGCACATCCACAAACCTGAACATATGTCAAAGAACAGAGCCCCAAATGAAACCACAAGGGCCTGAAATGCTGTTCTCAGAGCTGTGTCAGAGGTGGAAATGACCCCAGGAGAGCTTTATAGGTCTCAATGACAGAAAACTACAGCTGAAGTATTCATCTTAGTCCATAGAGAGTAATGGGGCATTTTCCAGACACGATTCATCTACCCTAATTCAGATCAATTTCTCCCCAGAAGACCTTATTTCTCTCTTCTGACTATAAAGGTAGAGAAGGGAAATTTACCTCTGATGTGTCTACATTTGATCACATGAATCCCATCGACTGTGACAAAGACACTGTGCTCAGAATGAAATTAAATTTCCCAGAGACAAAGAAGTCATTTGGCATTTCCCCCTAAAACCCATCATGATGTATTACTGCAAGGGTGAATGGACATGTGGTACCCAAGGTTTCCATTGCTGCTGGTGCACATGCTTTATTATCTGTATGAGAGATTGAAGGCGGATGAAAAGTTCCTGGACACTACAGATGGATCTTGGATCCAGAAGTCTCATTTCCAACAAGAAGAGGAAGGCAAAAACCTCTGGGAAGCAAAATATTTCTGGAATTAAGTGGAGGGAGGCAGATATTTGTGGTTGTAACAAATGCAATGACCTACTTTGGTGAGAAGCTAAAGCCACATGGTTTCAGTGGTCTCCATTTATAAGGAGAGAGTCTTCAAGGTGTCAAGCTGAGTGGTCAGGAGAGTGTTAAAAGAAGAAAAGGGGAAGGTAGAAAGAGAGGAATGAATGAGCATTCATTTAGCACAAAATTAAGATGTCAAGAACAAAATTAATCAAGGCACCAAGGGATGTGAAGAAATCCTTTAATTGCCTATACTCCAATGCTGGGAGTTTGAGTAATAAACAAGAATTGGAATTGGAAGAGCTCATTTATGAGTATACATTAGACCTTGTTGGCATTATTGAAATCTTGGGGGAAGATTTGCATGATTGGAATATTAAAATCACTCATTATAATCTGTTTAGGAAGGATAAAGTGGGCAAATGGAAAAGGGGAGTGGCACTCAACATCAAATGTGCTTCTCTAACAGGAATCAGGTGCCTGAACCTCCTCTTGCAAAGCTTTCCAACCATCTCTGCATGTTTTACAGCTGAAGACAGACAAAAAGATGGACGGTAGGGATATGTAAGGTGGGATTTTTTTGGAACCTCAGTTTTTGGACGGTGCTCAATGTTTGTCACTCTTGAAATAGTCTATCTCCATAAATCAGACTATTAGTGAATGAGAGAAATTGTTGCTCTTTTACCTTGCATAAAATCTCAGGCTTAAAGACTGCCATTTGAATTGCATTACTGAAATTTGCCATAAATAAAGTGAGACATAATAAGCTTGATTCTATGCTCTGATTAAGTACCACAGAGATGTTGTGTATAGAATTACAGAGGCTAAGCCATTCAGAAAAGCATTAGTACCTAGTTTTCTTTGACCCTGCCTGGCACTGCACAGAAGAAATCTGGTCCTTTATATTTTTTCAATGACGTAAATTACCGCTGTGCTTTTGGAGGACACAATATTGGCAAGTCTGCAAAATAAGAGAGGCTGTAATCATCACCATCACTCTTCTGCTGTGATTTCCCTGCCATCAGTTTAGATTTTTACCCTCACTAGGTGTATATGCATTTTAATTCCTAGGTAATTTTTGTTATTCTCTCTACACTTTTTATTTTTTTTTTCAGCTGAATTAACTATTCCCTAAATACACAGTATTCTCTAAACCATTATCTCTTTAGGAGATGCTCTGCTTGAGGATAGCAAGGCTCTGCAGAGAGATC
>VWYK01018175.1:88871-135170 GCA_013399775.1 Semnornis frantzii | reverse complement strand
AATTTTTACTTTCTTTTTTTGTTGAACAAACTGCTACATGATAAAAGAAAAAAGCCATTAAGCAGCCTCCAAGTGTACCCCTAGAAATAATTCATGCAGGGCTACAGAAAGAAGAAAAAGGGACCTGATGGCTAATTCAAGTACACCTTTTGTGAGGAGGAAAGTTGTGGCATGTTTGTGTGTCTTGGTATCCATAGAGTGACCACATGACACTGCATAGAGTCCACTAGACAAGAAGCTTCACTAGTACTCTAAATTAAAAAAAAAAAAAAAAAAAAAAAAAAAAAAAAAAAAAAAAAAAAAAAAAAAAAAGACACTTTGCAAAGCAGATAAATATTAGAAGCAAACTGTTTGTTAAGTCCCGCTTGATCAAAACTGTGTTTGTTATCCATTATCACAAACCACACACCAGCCTTTGGCATTCACCCCTTTTCCTCCAGCTCCAGACACTCCAGATACTGCCTGCATCCCTCACTGCTTCCCACCCACTGCTGCAGGCCTGCCTGGGCCTGCCATTCCCACAGCCCTCCCACAAGGGACACTTCTTCCTTCCCTTTGCAGTAAGTCACAGCAATCACCTTCCTGTGCATGCATTCATCTAGATGGTTGTAGGCAGCAAGACACTGTGCTGGTGATGGAAAGAACACTCTCCACCTAATTAATATGTGAATATTTAAAAATCAAGTATTTATTAAACTGTTACAGCAAAGTGCTTGCACCAGTCGGCAGGAGTGATGGCCAACAAGATGTTTAAGTAACAAAACTCCCATTCTGTGTGACATAGAGAATGAAGCCTTTATTTTCACTGTGAATTTGTGCATAACTTCAGGTTAGTGGAAGGGAAGGATAAAGAGATCTAGTGCTAACTCAAAATTCAAGAGCTACAAACAAAAAAGATGCTCCAGTTTGGTTTTCTTTCTTTCTTTTTACTAAAAGAACAGTCAAATAGGTGCCTGAGAAATAAGAATGCCAAAAGGGCACCAGTTCTGGCTGTATCAAAGTGCTGAGCAGTGAAGATGCAAGAGAATTAACTGCTACAGTTGATTGTGGGTAACAAATGCAGCCATTCATTCTCCAAATGTTGCAGAAAGGACTTAGAGCCCAGAAAGTAGTGACAAGCCACACAAGTCATCCTACTGTTACTTCATGGTGACATAAAAGAATTGTTTGGTAATGCCCTCTTTCAGCAGAAGTGATCACAGTCCACTTGAATTTCACATGGCAACGAACAGGCTTGTAACATGCAGAAAACCAACAGTATTAGACCAGAATTAGAGATTTAAGACATCTAGGACTGTATTTACTCTAGGCTCAAGCTGCTTCATGCTGTTTCAGTGATACAAAGCAGACATAAATCCAACTTAGCTGGCCTGGAGTGACTACAATTTCTATCTGTTATAAAAAAGGAGTTACTGGTTGCAGTGCACCAAAGCTGGATTTGGAACTGAGGTACATCCTCCAGCGTGTTGGCTAAAGCAGGCATTGCTTGCGCTACTTTGGAAAACCCTTTGTGCCCTTCTCACTCCACTCTGACCCTCCTTCCCCAGGTAAGTGAGGATCTGTGGGAAAGGAGCTCGCTTGTCACTGCTGCTCTCCAAACTCAGAGGAGCAAAGAGAACTGGCAACAGCAGTCAAAAATGAAAGAGGTGAGGACTTTAACCAAAAAAAAATAAGTACTATTGTAGTAAAACTGCTTCTAGTGAAGTAATTTCTTTAAGACTGACTTTTAAAGACTCACTTAATTGTGCTTCCATACGAAAAGCATTATGAAAAACAGATTCTCCTTGTAAAATCTTTTCTTCAGTGTGTGTGCATACATATCCATATATACAGAAACAGGAAGTATGTTTGGCTATTTTATCTTTCAGAATGTGAACTTATTCATGCCTTTTGATTCCCCTGAGCAGCTCTGAACAACAGCAGGTACAATTAAGGATTCAAGGTAGCTGGTAGTGAGGAAGTTTGACCTAATGTGTCGTGACTGTGTGCATTTAAATGCAGCAGGGCTGAGGGGCACACGCCGCAGTTCACTGGGGTACAGCAGATCTACTCTAGTCACATGAACACACTGAACTAGCTGTGTGCACATGGAGATCACTTCTTTTTTTTTTTTTTTTTTGTGTTTGCTTTTAGCCAAATTAGGGCATCAAAGCCATGCAAAACCTTTTGTAATGAAACTCGAAGCCACATGTAATGAAACCAGATAAGTTTTTCCTTTCTGATCTAAAGTCTTTCCTGTTTCCAGGCATTACTATAAACCTACGCCTTGGTCCAGCCAGTAACTTGGTCCAGCTTGGATTAGATTTGCAAACAGTTTGATGAATCTGGGATGATTTATAGTTTGAGGTAGAAAGAAAACAAACAACTGACTTTAAAGTTTGGCCTGCTTTAGGCTCAAAATCAAGCATAACCTCCTACTGACTCCTCTGGGATTTTTGTCTGAATCCTAAATCCAGCATGAATAAGATACTGCAGTGGTAAATGTAACAGTGAGCGTAACAAATATTCATTCCTTTTCTGGGAAATTTCCATTTAGACTTAAATGAAGAAATTGTACAGAGAGAGATTAGGGAAAATATTCCTTCCTTAGTACCAAAAGCTGAACGTACTGATTTTGTTCAGAAGGCAAGAAGCGTTATCTATCAAAGAGCACTTTATTCAGGCCATCCACAAACTTGTTCATTCTCTTTTAATTCAGCTTAAAGAGAAGATGACAAACATCAGCAGGGAGCTGTTTAGCTAAAGGAAGTGGAACATTCAGAAAAATCAATACAGATTTGCAAAGAGCATGGTTTAAACTTAGCATGAAAATAACGTGTTACCAGGAGCTCCAAGCCTTCCCATTTCCTATCTGCTTGTAGTTATAGTGAGTCCAGATACAAGGTAAGTCTTCAGAGTCTAAAGGGATGACTGTGAAAAACATCTTACAGCTTCATTTCACAAAGTGAATTCTTTAAAAAAAAGAAACCCACTGGGCCAAGTTTTAGTTCAGAACTTGTGCTGGTTGGTGGCATTTCTGCCTGCTCCAAATGCACACACACCAGCTGAGCCTCTTAACTGGGCCAGGCCATCCTTGCTCAGAGCATCAGCAAGCAGAGGAGATAAAACAGCTGTGCAAAATATGCCTTAAGCAAAACCTGAGTGAGCAGCTGCTTTGGTCTGTTGGACTGGTGCAGGTGACTCTCTGACCCACTTAAGAGAGAAGCTCTAACAAGGAACTGGCTGAAACTGCTTGTGTATCCCAGCATCTGACCAGAAGGAATGGAGTACGCATCTCGAGACGCCTTCATTTTCACATAACTAGAAAGTATCAACACTTGCAGATCTCTAAGAACATAATACTGAAATTATCTCTGATTCTTCTAATTGGAAAAAAAAAAAAAATGTTGTGCACATAAATAAGATTGCAGAAGCATGGCCCTACAAGCCTGAAACCACAACTCTTTCCATCATCAAAATTAAATTCCTGGGCTAAAAGGATGTCAATCTGTATCACATTCCATTATATTCAATATTTAAATTGTCTTTTTTATTTAAAGGTATCCTAAACAAGAGATCAGTGTTTATGTTCCAGCAGGTCATGTTCCCTGTTATTATCAGCAGTGAGTACTCTCAAAGGACAGATGGACAGTTGAAGCTCAGCAGCCTACCCATGAAATCTATCCACACCTTATGTGAAGTCAATCATGCACAAACCCATTTAGCCACCCTTTAAAATGCACTTATTAATTTAATTTTATTTTTTATTCAGTCTAGATCAAACTGCTGTTTTCTCCATCTGAGGCATGAAAATGTATATAACAGATTCAGAAAAATTCCACATAATTATCCTGGTTGGATGTTTCCTTCAATCTTTGATCTATAATGTAGTAATGTGTCAGCTCAACCAAAGTAGTTTTATGTGCAGGAAATAAGACAAGCTGAGTAGCTTCATGGTTAATTGATTAAAAGGTTCTAAAGAAGGTGCAAGATCAAAGAGCAACTTAATGGTTTTATGTTACTCTAGAGAACTGTTTGTCCACTTGTCTGACAAGACTGACCTTGGGCAATGAAGTAACAGGCAATTACAAAAAAATTGTAAAACTAAAACACAGATCATATTTATCTAGTTCAGCATCCTTATTTCCTTTAGCAGGTAAGAGGTGGCACACCCTAGTGCTGTAAGACAAGTTGCACTTTCTTAGCTTTTGACTCTGCACAGTCTAAATATTGAGTACACAAAACTGACTCTTGCTTATGCTTGCACTGAAAAGAAGGGGGGAAAAAAAGATGAGGTTCAGAAACTCAGAATCAGAGGATACCATGCAATTAGTTAAAAACCTTTGGAAGTAAACAAATGGAAGCTGTAACTGAAGGACAGTTTGCTGTAGAGTCCTTGGCCTGTGGAATCACTGCACTCCTCAGCCATCTTCACTGGCATTGGGAACTGATGACACCTCCTAGCTTACAAGACTTGAGAAGAAATGGGAGCTGTTTTCAAGTAATAGAAGTGCTTGCAGTAAAGGCAAGGAAAAAAGTAAATTAACACAATGAGCCTTAAATAAAAATTTAGTAAGGCCATTCTCTAAATGCCACTTTAAACCACCAATACTTTCTGGCTAGGCTGTCCTCACTTGGCTGTTCAAGACTCTCATGAGCACAGTTTGGTTTATGCCTTCTGAATCTGAGCGCTGTACTTACACAGAGATAAAAGAGAAATACTGGAAATATTAGGCAAAGGAAGGCAAGAACCTCACACAACTTTCACAAGCTGCACCATGACCCAGATTAAAATTTTTCTGAGTCCTGATCCAGTGTGATATTTTGTGCTTTACCTGAACAATCTGGACAATCAGTCAAGACACCAACATTAATAAGACTGGAGTTAGACTCTGTCTGGCACTTGACCAGTAACTCAGTCTCCAGAGCTTGAGTTACTAGAAAATGTCATTTCAGGTGATTACAAGTGAAACTCAGTCTCCTCTTCATGCAGCAAAGGTTTCAAAAGAAACAGTTACATTAAAACAAAAAACAAAAAAACATCTTTTTCCTGTTCTGCATTAATCCTCTTCTCACCAAAACCAAGGCACTGTTACATGCTTTTCCATGTATTTTCTATGCTTTGATAGATGATCTTACCTCTCACCAGCAAATTCTCATCTCATTACTGTGAAGTAAGATCCCTTTCTCAAGCAGTCCTGCCACTGTTTCCACCTTAGCAAACAAAAGAATTCTTTCTCAATGTATTTATCTCCCTCCAATATCATCAGGGAAACCTGGCCATGTGACAAAAGATATCAAAAGCTGCCCATCACTTAGAGCCAAAAGATGAATGCATTATAGACCAGAAACTACTTCCCTTGAAGTAAAGATATTCTGTTAGAGGCATCTAGTGAATGACTTGAGCAGCCTGAGCTACTGCAAATAGAGAGAAACGGTTAGAGAAAGCATCACAAGACACAGCAGCTTGGGAAGACTCCCCTCATCTATTAATTATAAATTAATTAACACATCTGACCAGTGTACCAATGACACTGTAGTATGCTCTACCATTAATGTCTTCTATTTACACTAACATGACTTTCAGGTCAGGGATGTAAAAGTTCCCTGTTGTTCTATTTACTTCACACAAACAAACGAAACCTTCCTACTGCTCCTGCTGGCCTGCTTCACTTGACAAAGAGGAACACCCCACTTGAGCTGACCAGCTGACAGCTCTGCTAAGCTGCCTTTCCTGGGTCACCACTGAGTGGGAACTTCTGAGCTGTGTAATGGGATTAGCTTTCCCACACCCTTCCCGGAGTGCCCATTGTGAAAGAGGAATAGTTTTATTCATGGCAACAAGTCAAACACAAACCCTTGGCAAGTTAAACTGAGGAAAAATAAACAAACAAATGGAGTTTTGGCAGAATCTGGGATTTGCCCCATTGGAAATTTTCTTTGTGAACCGATGGAGAAGTTGACTGATCTGGAATGGACTACTACATTTACAATGGAGATAAAGACTCCTCTTTTGTTTTGATAAAAGATTTTTCATTACCCCAAAGTCCTTTCCTTCACAAAGGTCCTGAAAAAACCCAAAGCAATCCCAAATCAGCAACACATCTTTGGGATGAGGGAGGAAACACTGTTAGACCTTCTGAGGAGGGGTCTTGAATTAGTCATAGTACAGTTTCACAAGCACAAAAGCCAGGGAATTGTTGTGATTCAAGGATATAATAAATTTCAATGTGCAAATTCCCTTTATTGGAGCATAAATGGTGCCTTGAGGGCACATAAAAGCACTGAACTAGGCCTGGTAGAATTGGTTTTATTGTATTCTACTGTGCAGAAACAATTGCTTTAGTACAAACTGTCATATGCCATTTTTCAGCCCGATAGAGCTCAGTCGTGATTGTAAATTACATTGCAGGAGTGAGGTAGACCCAAACATCTGTGCTTAATACTGTCTGGAACCTTTACTTTTATAATCTGAAGTTCTTCTCTTTTTTGTTTTGTTCTAGGCACGAACACTTTTGCTCCCATGTAAACTTTTACAGTCATACTTTAAGGCTGAGCCTTTCTCACAAGTCTTTTCTAAATCTGAATTCCATTCTCCAAATGGTTCTGCTTCAGTGCTTTACAGTACTTCAAATAGATCCACTGGAACTGGCACTTCCTAATTTTTGTAAATCTTTGTTGGATCTGGTGTTTCCAATTTGTTATCAACAGATTGTCACTGAGGATTTGATTGCCACCTCTGCTTTTTGATGCTCCTCTATTTCATAATAAACTGGTAGCCACATACATAGTTAAAACACATGTGCATGTGCAGTTGGGCCTTAGGCTGCTTCAGCTTGGTGAACACCTCACAACTTAGCTAGCAATTATGGTGTCTTCATATATCACTTTTTTATTTATCTATGCATCAATCAAGCACCTTAGGAAACAGTCAGGGCATCATGCAGAGTCTAAGCCCAACTGAGAGGTGGAGGGAATTGTACCGGGACAGGGTCACATTAATGCAGATATACTGCTGTAGGGATTAGCATAAAGCTCTCTGAAAGGAGCAGGTTATGCTGTGTAGATGTATTAGCTCAGCTGGAACTAATATGTGAAACCCTCATCACTACACAGCATGATTTTAACTCTGAAATATCTCAGGGTCTTGCAAAAATAAGATTTTTCTCTTATTAAAATAACTACTGAGCTTTCAGATTGCAGAGAGGATTTCTCATGTCTACAGCCACCACACCAGGAACAGAAGTGTGGTGCTGAGATGGAGTTAATAAACCCAGTCAGACCTTGATGAGAGCTAACAAAATCCTTTTGGCTTCTCACTGACTGTGTGGTGCCATGCAGTTTTCTTGCCATTCTTTTCCTTATCATTTTAGGTCCAGGGGTGCAGTACTGGGTAGTTAGTGGCATGAGTGCATCGGCTTATTAACACCACAGCCCCTGCTCTGTGTGGCACAGGCACACAGTGCTTCTGGACTCACGCTGGCTCTGGAAGCAGTACTACATACATTCATACTTGCTCTGCACCTACTTCCACAGGCTTCTGGACACAGCTAATTGGTGCTCAAGACCCAGCTCCAAGATTTGCTCTTTTTAGTGGTCAGGAAGCAGCACTCCAGCAAATTGTGTTTGTACTTGTGAAACTGAAAGGAATAACAGAAGTACACATATCAAAACCTGAATACTTAGATATGTTTGGATCTAACTATTGGATTCAGCTAAAGAGATTTGTCCTACCAAGAAGTATCAGGAGATTCTCAAAGTAGTGGACTAATCTTTTTTGTTTCCTTGTAACAGGGTTCAGAGTACTGAGAAACAGAACATCCATGGATGTGACAGTTTTTGTAAGTAAAAGACCAATTAAACAACAGAAAATCAAAGAGCAGGGGGAAATGGTCATGGCCTTTTCAGTTTAAGAACAAACTATTAAATAAATCCCTAATTACTGTTGTTACTATTCAAAGCCATATCATAAAACTGAGTGAAAATTCATATTTCAGTGCAGAAGAACGATGTTTATTATTATTATTATTATTATTATTATTATTATTATTATTATTATTATTATTATTATTATTATTATTATTATTATTATTATTATTATGATTATTATGATTATTATTATTATTATTATTATTATTATTATTATTATTATTATTATTATTATTATTATTATTATTATTATTATTATTATTATTATTATTATTTAGAGTCAATGTAAATGATTCAAAACCATTCATGCAGCACTTCTTGCCCTTGATGGATAATTAATATTCACAAAAATCACAAAGCACTGAAATACTTATTCAAACAAGAATGTAGCTAGTCAGAATAAACAAAAGCAACCGAAAAAAAATGAACACGTCTTACATTCCACTCACAACCCACTCCTTTTCTTCACTGCATGGAGGATGCACACAGTAACTGTCCACCTGCTTACAGCTACTTTTATTGCTGGAAACTGCTCAACCCCTGAGATTCAGCAGCCACCCAGAACCTGGGGGACTCGCTGACGCTGGCACCCAAGGACAGCACAGCAGCCTGCAGCTGGGCACTGCCGTAAGGTACTCAGTCCCCACCCTTACTCTCCCCTTTCTTTTCTTTTCCTTCCTCAAAAACATACATGTTCATATTCTGGCATTTTGAATAAATAATATAGTGTTCTGTGATGAGGAAGATAGAAAAAGCATCTCCTGTCTCCCTCCTCCTCTCCGATTCATTGTGTAGTTCCTCCTTCAAATCTTCCCCAGCCTCTACTTTATCTTTTCAGGTCTCATATCAGAAAGTAGAGCTGGAAAACCAAAATTATGTCTGAATTATAGGAACTATCATCCATGAATAGAGAATGTCTGAAAGTCATTAACTTAAAGCTTCTGCTGTGCTCTGCCGTTCCTCTCAAACATCCTAATTTTTAAACACACACAGCTGCACCCATTCATACATCTTTTCTTACTGCATTTACTTAGAACTCCAGTGCACCTATCTCCTTCCCACCTACCAACTTTACTGGAAAGATCTTCTTTTTTTTCTTCCATTTTGTTTGGCTGAGTTCTTTAGAAAGGCTTTAATTTATCCTCCTCCAAAATCCAGTAGAGCAAGCGACAGCAGGGCAGCCTTACTCCCCCACTTGCTACTCCTGTGTGGGCAGGGACAGAGGGGCTGTTTGCTGTTGCTACACTACTTTCTGAAAAGAGAAAAGATGAAAAGCTATTACTACCACCACTACCACCTTTGATTCTACCTACATAATTTAATTAAGACTATTAACTACAGCTCTTATTCTCCCCACTACAACTACAGTCAATACTCCTAGGCTGTTAGTAGCTCTCAGCTATCAACTTCAACTGAGTCCTAGGAACCTTAAGATTGTGTTTCAAACCTTCTCTGTATGATAAACAAAGAAACTGTTCCTACCAGCTCTGGAATTGTTATCTCAAGTGCCAGCTGTGCTTGGTGTGTGAAAGACATTAAATGTTTTTGTGAAGCAGTACATCCAAGATGTGTGTGCCTCAGAGAACAGCCTGATGCTCTTACTGCACCTCACCCTTATGTCTGATCAAGCCAAGAGAAACTCATGGCCTCTGGAAAAAAAAAGTGAAAGATCTGGTTTATGTTATGAAAAACACTGTTGTACCCAGCCACAACTTCTGTAGTCATTAAGTTTGCTTAGCCGAGCAACACCACCTCTGCCCCAGCATGTTCACTGTGAACCAAGAAGTACTAAATCCTATGGATGCATTCCTGTTGTTGTCAAACAAACAAAAAAACCAAAACCTCACCTCTGTGGTCTTTTTAATATTTATTATTATTTACCTCCTTCTGTGCAAGGCTATAAAGTCCCATAAACTTGCTCTTAATCAATACTTTCCAAATCATCACTGATCTGTGCCCTGCAGTGCAGGGAAAAAACAGTAAGTGGAAAAGGTTTCCTAAAAAGAACACGTCTCTGACAACTGAACTATAAAATACTTCCATTTCCAATTTTTTTTCTTAAATCTTCTATTTCACTACCTTTGATATCTGAAGTAATAGAAAACTTTGTGTTTTTCCCTCGTGTCTTTCCCCAAGCCGAGAGGCAGCAGCTTGTGGGAGAGGGCAGGAGCGGAAGACAGAGCAGTGAGTGACTGCCACCACGTGGAGAAATACAGAACTGCAGCACTGCCTCTGAATCGCTGCTTGCTCCCTGCAACCCTGCCAGGAAAAATGCCCATTCGGTTCCCGGTGCAGCACCCCGGCAATCAGCTGCACCTCTTTCTTAAATCATTTTCCTAAGCAGAATTTAAATTACATTTATCCCGCCTCTGAAATTCACTAGTGAGGTTTGATGTTCAAGTAGTTGTAGGGAAATCATTTGGTGAACATAGTTAAAGCCTGTGCTTTCATATTTCAGTACCTTCAGTACCTTTCAGTACTTTCAGTACCAGAAAAGCAATGACTTTTTCTTTTTTTTCCCTCACTTCTAAAAGTAAATTCCAACTGTATAGAAATCAGCAGGAAGAGAATAATGTCACTCTCTGCAAGAGGAAAAGAGAGGACCATAGACTTCTCTTCTTTTTTCATTTTGCCTGATGTGGCACTCATTACATAAAACTACCTGCCATATTAAAAAAAACAAAACAAAAAGTGTGACATTTTTGAAGGCACTCAGAGGTGTGACAAAGTAGTATCTTCGAATAACATTTTTTTGTTGTTTTTGCTTTTTTTTTTTATTTTAAAGTAGATTCTATTATATAGAGAGAGAACACGTTGTTTCTAGCTCTGTCACTGCTTTCTGTGATACTGGGCAAGTGACACTTCATCTCTCAGGATTGCTCTGCTTACAGACACATTTCCCTCACTGTATTTCTGTCTACAGGTGCCTGCACCTGTTTGGCGAAAAGCATAATTAAAAGTTGGTACTCTGGGATAGCTCAGAGCATCACTGCGATATCCTAAAGCAGCCAAGAATATGGCCATGTGTGTGATGGTTTGGGAGTTCCCCGCCCCCCACACTTTGTAAAATGACCCAGACTAGAACTCAGCTGGCTGGAAGTTAAGGACTGAAGCTCTATTTACAGCTTAGCACAATATACAAGCAGAGATATACACTATGTACAGGAATATTTACAGAAATATACAAGCTAAATACAGAAACACAACACCCCTCCCAGAAATCAGAGACCCCAGGAGGGGCTCCCAACCACCCTTCCACCTTCTCTCCACCCCTATACCTTACCCCAAGGTTTGCCTTACGTGCAAGGTGAGTTTGGAGGATCGGCCAGGGGGGTTAGAAGGAAAGTGGTTAGTGAGGTTACTTGGCAGAGAGGAGAAAAAGCCAGAAGCTAGACAGCCTGAGACACTGACTTATCTTTGATTTGAGTACTTTTTCTTAAACATCCCAGCAAGCCTATGAGTGAAGTAGACATCACCATTGTTTTCCTTTCACAGCCTGTAATATAATTTTCTCTATTAAAATATTCCAATTAGCCTCAAACCAGCACACATGCGTTTGTCTGGTTTGAGAGGCTGGAGAGCCTGGGTCCAAATCTATGACCCAAGCCATGCAAAAGTACATTTTCTGAACCTTAGTTTTCCATAACCCAGGGAGTCCTGGAGTCCTATGGCACAGCTTCCAAGACCTTTTCTTTTGAATTTGCATTTGAAGCAATCTGAAACAACTTTGAGCATTGTGAATTCCAGAGAAACATTCACAGATACACATTCAACTCACTTTTCTTCCGCCGAGCGTTTGGCACCTATTTTTCTCTGAAACCACAGCTTTCTCCTCAACAATTTTCCATGAGCTAGTGCTGGCTGTTCAACTTTGCTACTTTCTGTGACTCTTCTTCTTAGGTGTTTAACTATCAACCTGCTGTGGTAGGGACTCCTGAAACAAACTAGGGATGCAGATTCCAGTGAACAGCAGGGAAGCAGAAAATCAAGTATCATAAAACTCAGATGTAGGTCCAGTGACTCAAAGACATGTAGGTTCCTAACTCTTACCTTTTTTGTGACTGCAGTTAATGGCAACCACCCAACCAATTCCTTATCCACTGAACAGTCCACCCATTACACTACTATCTTTTCAATTCAGGGCCAAGGATGTTGCGAGATCCATAGCTCTTCCCTGTTTGAGAACAAACAAAAAGCCTAATTGTAGAATTTAGCCACAGTTGTCCATACAGCTACTTGATTTTCCTCAGGCTTGCACCTCAGTTCAAGGATCACACCCAAGCCTCATGCCTGCACACTAATGGTAGAGACCTGTGTGTACACATGGTACCCACTAAGAATTTCATTCACTTCCTAAATTTGGCCATCATATTTGTATGCATTTTTGTTACTCTGCAGCCTCAAAACCTGAAAATACTCCTTTGGGTCAGTCTGTTTCTTGGGAGTTTGCCACTGAGTTTTACATAGACTTTTGATCTGCTAATCCAGTGCTCTTGCAGCAATTTATTGCTTAATAATGGGCAATCAAGTAATTTCTGCTGTATTGGGGGAAAAAAATTAAGCAATTCAGTTCTATCTGTGCACTGTTATCTGGAACTGTTCAGCTGAAACAGCACTGTTTCACAGTAATTTTCTCTGAGGATATAAGGGAATATTCACAGGTCCATCAACTTCTGATAGGCACTGAACTAATCATCTGATACAGCACCTGTCAATGACAGCACGCAGAGCACCTATATCTTTGCAGAAGAACCTGCAAATGGCAATTAGGTGTCTGCAGTCTGTTTTGTAGCTCATTTATTTCCAAACCCTGTAAAATAGTTTCTCTTTTATACAGCACTATTTATAAAGCACGTAGAGTGGTAAGGATGTAAGTCAAGATGAAAGCTCTGGGGAATAGTATTTGATGACTATCTAAGAAAAAGACTCCTGGAGACTTCAGTTTTAAATGTGTACTTTCTGAGAGACCACTGAGAATTTCTAACTCTTCAGAGATGCTGGAGAAATAAAAAAGATTACCAAACATGTCAAGTTAAAGGAACGTGTTTTGCTCTTTAATTTTTCATAGTTGATTTTACGAGTTGCAAGCCTTCAACTGGGGTTAAAATTCTATTTGGGTGAGAAACTTCCAAAATAATCTCAAAGGAAAAGATATCAGCTTGTATATTAGTAGATGAATGTTAAAGAATAAAATAAGATGTAAAAGGAATAAATTTTTCAGTCTGTGGTAATCCCTTTCTCGTGTTGAGCAAGATGTAGCAAACAAATTAGTATAAAACATACTGTCTAACAAAAAGGCTGTTGCAAAGAGAGGGAAGTGTTGACAATGTCAATTAATGGAATGAGGATAAAAATTCAGATACCAACTCCCTTCCTTCCATATTCAAAAGTCTGCACTTGTGAAGAAATATTCTCTCCACCATTTCACAACTGGCACCAGCCAAATCCCACACCTAAACCGTATCAAACAAATTAGGGCAGCAAAGGTATAAATATGCTCAGACAAAAAGATCTAACATGTGACTGGGTTATGTGATGTTCTTTTAATTAGCCATATTCTTTTAATTAGCCATATTCCAGTAAGCCTTAGTTTTAATTCCGTAAGCCTTAGAATCCATTTTGCTTTGGTGAATTCTCCTCCCCCTTCGGTATTTAACTACTTAACTGTGACTAATTAAAAAAGAACTTAAAGTGTATATTGGTTTTATCAACAGTGATAATTAATTAATCACTGGCTCTATTTGAGTATTTTTATTATGACAATGGAAGTAATCAGAGTTAGCTCTCAGTTTCTATATGCTCACCTGAACACACTTCTATGTGACTGAGTTCTCTTCACAATACACATAGCGAAGTCTCGCACTGGGTGCCCCAGCATGGGGAGGGATGCGCTGGTGCTGCACCATGACATAGGCCCTCATAGCTCAAAAAGCCTTGCATGAAGGTAGTTCCTTCAGAGCCACATGTAGCATTTCCAATTTGAGAGATGAAATGCCCCAAGATGTCAAGGGACACACATCTCTCAGGCATTCCCAACCCAGCGGGTAGCTCTCAGACTGATTTCACACACCCCAGCTCACTGCAAGGCGAGCAGTGCTGTCCGTACCTTCAACACTCAAAGCACGGCAGGACTCCCTGTCCTACCACACACACCACCATTCTATACATCACATTCTTTCATTTTGCATTTTCCAGGAAACTGACACAACTCCGAGCTAAGCCCTGCCCTTGAACACAGACTGGAGTCTTGCTTGTCCTTTACAGCCATTTCTGTGCCTCTGGGAACACCGTGGGAGCGTGGAGTGCTGACTCTGCAGAGCTGGTGCAACACAGCAATTCATACCTCCTGCTGACTTAGGAACTCTGCTATACTGCTTTCTTCCATGCCTGAATGTAGCTGTGGTCTTCTCTGTGCTCACAAAGCAACTGCAACAGGTAGGTGTATCAAGTGATACTAAAACACTGATCTGAAATTAAACTTTGCTTAGAAAGGTTTTTTTCTTCTCACCATGATCATGCTGGGTTTGCTTTTCAAAGACTTGCATGGCCTACCTCACAAATACTGGTTTTCTCTGAGATCATCTGCCAGCCTTTAAAATTGATGGATGAAAAGACCTCCATTCCTCTGCTGCCTTCTGTAAGTCTGTGAAAGTACTGTAATGTCTGTTGGGTTTAGTTAGAAACAAAATAGAAATCTTCCTTTCTGCTTTAGCAGGGGGTTTGGACTACATGTCTCAGGAGGTCCCTTCCAACCCCTACCATTTGGTCCAATTATTTGTGTGGTGGTGGTTTTTTTGTTGTTGCTTTTGTTTGTTGTGTTTTGTTTTGTTTTGTTTTTTCCTTCTGCATTCCCCAAAGCTGCTTCCGAAGTGTCCTCAATTACCACTTCCCATTATTTCTTCCTTGGGAAAAAAGTGGATAAAAACGAGTGACAGTGCCAGCTAGAAATTTACTATCCCTGTTACAATCATATCATGGTTTTTAGCTTTTAATCATAATTTAGCGTTTTCTTCAGTAAGCATTTAATAATAATTTAGACCTTTCTTCAGCAAGCATTGAACTCCGATCAGTTGAAGTCGGGGGCTCAGCCCCTCGGCAGTTCCCACGGGCCGGTCCAGCCCGGCAGTCCCGCCGCCGCCACCGCTCCCAGCACGACACCACACCGCCCAGGGCTCCACGCCGACGACCACGTTTCTCCAGAGGACACCAAACCCTTCTCGGCTCCGCCCCGGCCACTTCCGTCGCCGCCGAGCTCGGCCTGCAGAGGAAGATTGGGCTCTCGGCGGCCCGTAGTTTCCCTGGCAACCGGCAGGAAGCGCCGGCGTGCGCGCAGCGGCCGCTCGCTCGCTCGCTCAGGTGTGTGGGCCGGGCCTCGCCTCGCGTGTCGCTGCCGAGTTCCCTCCTACAGTCCCGCAGGTAGGCCGAGGGGCACTGGGCGATCTCCCTTCCTGAGAGGCCCGGCGTCCACCGGCCTCGCGCTTGCCCCGGCCACCTTCTTCAGGGCTTCCCAGGGAGATAGTGGAAGCTGTGGGGAGGGGAGAGGGACCCGAGGCGTGTCCCGCCTCGTCATCTCGCAGGGCCGCACGGTGTTCGTGAGGGTAAGTCCGGCGGCTTTCTGGCAGCTTGCAAATTTTTGCAGTTTGAGCCTGTTCGCGTCACGGTGCTTGGTGTCCGTGGCACTCTTTTTTCCTCTACTGTCGCTGCACTCTTGGAGTTGACGCACCAGAGTGAACCTCGAAAACCTCGCCCTGAAAACCGTGCTTTCTTCATCCCACCTTTCTTAAGCGTCTTCTAGAACTCAGACTGCAGGCTGCGCTTTTCCTCCTCTACAAGATGTCTTCTAGAAATGCTTTTTCTATTTCTGCTTAAGGAATTCTGGCCTTCGCTTGAAGTCCTCAATCTGTCAGCAGGGTGATTCACTTCTCTATCAAGCCTTTCAAGTCACTTGTTTGATTCACAACTACACTTCTGCTGTCTGATCTCTCCACAAACACGTGTGACTTTACCAGTGTGACTTTCCCAGCTCCCGACTACACAAGACCTTTCATCTTGCTCCGAAGGCTGAGTCCTTCGTATGAAAAAATTCCTTTTCCACTTCGCTGCCTCCTCTTCTGCCAGTACAAAGGCATGTGATCTCATTTGTTATCACTCTCCTTTACTTCTGCCCCAAAGGGCTGTTTCCAGCCTGTTGTCATGTCTTTTATTGACTGCATTTTTCGATGGTACAACCAACGAGTTTTCAAATGCCTCTAGACTGTGTCATTAATTAAAACCTTAGCAAAGCCCTTGGCATGTGTCTTGTTTACTTGGAAAGTAATTTACGTACATCTGGATTACTTTTGTACACTTTTCTGAGAAAAACACTTATTGTTAGCAAGATGACATTATGAGTAATTGTACCTTTCAGAGGCTGACACTGATAGCACTATTTCGTGATCTGTAATGCTAATGTCAAAAACATATCTGGTGGGGGTTTTTTTTGGTACAAGTCTCTTGATTCTCATTTTTCTTATGGTTAAAAATGTACTTTCTAACTCTGATGTGATTAGAGTGGCACTTGTAAAATCAGTAGATGTTCTTTCTGTGTTTTTTGCTTTTTTGTTTTTTGGGGTTTTTTTTTGTCTTTTAGAACTTCAAATTATTCCTGGTTTTGATTTGCATTTCACAAACAGAAAGTAGAGTTTGCATAGGTGTCATTTCGTTTTTGTGTCCTCTGAAGAGACACAATTGCCTAATTGTGGCTTTTTCAATGACTCCTTAAAGATGGGGCTGTATTCTGAACATTGTAGGAAAGAGTGGGGATGAGCTGCTTGGAGTCACTAGTTCTGATTAAATCATCAGGCAAGAAGTACTGATTTACACTTTCAGTTGTAATTTTGCCTTGTATTTGTATTTTAGCTAATTTGGTAATCATGATGTGTTGCTTCTCAGCATTCAGTAGAAGTTAGACACCACATTTAATTCTTTCTATGAGTCATAAGGACGTGCCATATCTACAGAAGTTTTGGTACGCTTCAGAAATAGTAATATTCAAAACTCTCATTTTCACACTTTATAATCTTTTTAACATTTGAAAACCTGTCTTTTCTTAGGAATAAGGATTTCTTTTGTAGTGTACTCATTCAGATTTTCCTGATTGACTGTTCATCTCAGTCTTTAGGCCTGGGGATTCTAATCCTTGATATTCTGCCATACGGGAATGAAAATTATTTTAAGTTCATCATCTTCTTCAATTATAGGGAACAATGTTTTAAGAATGTCATCAGGCATCCAAACAAAACCAAAGACTGCAGTGCAGAAAAGTAAGACATCTCCTTTACCATGTTCTCCAGAATCTGCAGTTAAACCACAGCCGAAGCCTAGTGACAAGCTGAATCCTAAAACCATCGATCCGGTAAGTACAGGTGGTGAGTTTTCAGTTTGTTTGTTTCAAACAGAGCTCTTGTTGCTCTGTAGAACACATGGAGGACATGCTGCTTCTGGTCCTCTGTTGTAAATTTAAACTTCTGTTATTAATCATACATTCCCTCATTTCTAAACTCAAATGCCTCAGGTGTAATACAGAATCAATCATAGAATGGTAAGGTTGGAAGGGACCTCAAAGATCATCCACTTCCAACCCCCTGGCATAAGGCAGGGACACCTCCCACTAGCACAGGACACTCAAGGCCTCGTCCAGCCTGGCCATGAACACCTCCAGGGAGGGAGCAGCCTCAGCCTCCTTGGGCAACCTGTGCCAGTGCCTCACCACCCTCACTGTAAAGAACTTCCTCCTAACATCTAGTCTGAATATCCTCTCTGCCAGTTTAAACCCATTCATTGCCCCTCATCCTGTCGTTGCCTGACCTTGTATATAGTCCCTTCCCAGCCTTCCTGTAGGCCCCTTCAGGTACTGGAAGGCTACTCTAAGGTCTCCTGGAAGCCTTCTCTTCTGCAGGCTGCAGAGCCTAAACTCTCTCAGCCTGTCCTCATAGCAGAGCTGCTGCAGCCCTCTAATCATCTTCATGGCCCTCCGCTGGACCTGCTCCAACAGTTCATGTCCTTCCTGTGCTGGTATGCTTATTACCTTATTAAAAGAGGAGTCTGGGTACAGTTATGGCTTGAATGGTGCTCCAACTATTTTCTAGGTACTTATAAATAAACCCAACCTCTGTGCAAGCTTTCCTCTAGTGAAGCTCTTGGTTTTCTTCTCTAGAGAGTCCTTCCTGGATTCTCACTCAGAATGAACCTCTCTGATGCCTTCCAGTATCCTTATACTATCTTGCCACCTTGTACTTGTGTCATACTCAGATCAAGATGGAACTGGAGTAAATCTGCCTTCTGTATGTTACCAATATGAAAACATTATGAGCATCAGGAAGAAGAGAGATCATTAGTCTGCTATAGGATATAACCCATATCTGGGTAAAGATTGACAAGAAAGAACAGAAAAATAAAGGCATTCCAGCAGGAGATTACTGACTGGACAGTATTTATTCATTTTCACAGCTCCCTAGCCAGATGGTTCTGAAAAGCAGTTTTCTGGTAAATGTGCCAAATACCTGTTTGTCACCCTGGAGATGCAGTTCTTTTTTTGATGAAGTTTAGAATCACATGACTAAGTTCATGTTTTAGTAAACTGCAGTTTTAACATATTCAGAACAGTTCTCAAGCATTACTGTTAGCAGTAAATAATGCTCTTTTTTTCTGTCCTCACAGTTTGCTGCTTATTCTCAACGAAGTTCTGCATTTGCTGCTATGTACGCCAAAGGTGGTATTCCATGCAGGTGTGTTGGTTTGGTTTGTTTTTTAATTTAAATGTATTATGATTAGGTGGTCATGTTGGAGTTTTCCCTTAGGCTGTTTGTTTCCGTTCGTTTATGAAAAGATTTCTGATACTTTTTTCAAAGCAGAAAGCAATTTTCCATGCTTTTCCACATCTTTAAAGTGTGTTTTGGTTCCCTTTTTTTATGTTGTGCTAAAACTGAAGCCTCATTTTAAAAGGCATTTGCAGATTTGCTTTACTAAACCTATTTCATGAAAGAAGATGATTTCTTGAGGTAATGGTGTTTACTTCTCCCTATTAGCAAAGATAATGAAATCAGTACCATTTTATTAAGTAGACACCTTGCAGTCTTTTTGTCTGAATGTAGTCATATGACAACATTTTCTTGATTTTCCTGTAGTCAGAAATATTAGACACTAACAAATCTACTTTTAAGTATTAATCTGTGGTATTTTAAGTTTATACACTTGCCTAGACAATAAGCACTTTAGTATTGTGACAAGTGGATGCAGAGAAACTTAACAAAAATTTATCTAATCATGAGGACAATTTATGTAATCAGAAGGGCAACAGGGCTGGTGAGGGCCCTGGAGCACATGACCTATGAGAAGCGTCTGAGGCAGCTGGGGTTGTTCAGTCTGAAGAAGAGGAGGCTGAGGGGAGACCTCATCACTCTCTACAACTACCTGAAGGGAGGTTGGAGCAAGGAGGAGGCAGCCTCTTCTTGGTGACAGGACTAGAGGAAATGGTTTCAGGCTGCACCAGGGGAGGTTTAGGCTGGATGTTAGGAAATACTTCTTCACCTGAAGGGCTATCAGACACTGGAATGGTCTGCCCAGGGCAGTGGTGGAGATGCCATCCCTAGGGGTGTTCTAGTGCCATGTGGATATGGCACTTAGGGACATGGTTCAGTGCTGTGTCAAGGGCTGGGCTGGGTGATCTTTGAGGTCTCTTCCAATCAGATATATTCTGTGATTCATACATACACATATGTATAAAATCATTAATACAAAGCTTTTCTATCTTAGCAGTAACTTAGAAATTCCAATTGATTTTCTTTCAGTTTCAAGCAATTTCATTGCCAGTCGTTATTTGAAGAAAACATTTCTTGATACTTACCAAAATAAGCAGCTTTGCAAAGGGAACATCCTCTGTGTCAGTATGAGAGCCAGCTATAATTTTAATAGCTATTATTTTCTAATTTCTCTGTGATTTGGAGCAGAATTTTGAGAAGTGCTGTATTTGGGAATGACAATAATTGCACTGTTAAGTATCATTATGCATTTCACTAAGAGCAGTATGTCTTGACATTGTGTATATTATGTTACAGTAATATTGCAAAGCAATTGGTGATTTAAAGTGAAAAGTGATAGCAATAAATACTAATTTGTTAAAACTTTATTCTTTATAGGTTAGTGCATGGCTCAGTAAAGCACAAACTGCGGTGGGAATGCCCTCCTGAAACTGTTCCCTTTGATCCTCTTCTTCTAACACTGGCAGAGGTAAACTCTATTTTCTTGCAAAGTTCAAGATACAGGATTTATTAGTTGTAAATGCCATTTTCTAACAAGCTAAGCTACCTAACTTAGACCTACTAGGGAATTATGCTCACAAATGTTTTGTCTTTATTCATCTTGCATGAATGAAGGTGGACAAGAACATTACCATTTGTAGTTGTTTGGTTAGAGCATTCAGAGAGCTCTAGGTAGAGCTATTTAATCTTGGAGTTACTGGCCAAATACAAGACTGCATCTCAGGTTCCCGACTGTTGAATGAAATACTTCAATCCATTTGTGGCTTTACAGGTTCTTTTGTAAAGAAAATTGTTTTGATTATTTTGGAATATAAAGCCTACCTGTAAGAGTACTCTCCTCAATCGATTGAAGTAATGCAACAGAAATAGGGCCCTTAAGTAATGTATAGTATTGCTCTTTCTCTTATCTTTAGACTTCTTTTACTCAACATCATCTGTGACATTTATTACTAAACATTCCAGGAGTCTAAATAAATGTTGAATCTAGTGTGGTAGATGGAATAAAGTGATGGGAGTTGGTTGGGGGTTTTTTGGTGGGTTGTTTTTTGTTGTTGGTTGATTGGGATTTGGTTTTGTTGTTTTTCTTTTTAAGATTAAACAAAGCTGTCAATACCTAAAGTAATTTGAAGCTCGTTATGGAAAGAAGAAAGACTTCAGACACAGGGCTTTAAACCTTAGATTCACAGAATCAGTCAGGGTTGGAAGGGTCCACACGGATCATCCAGTTCCAACCTCCCTGCCATGGGCAGGGACACCTCACCCTAGATCAGGCTGGCCAGAGCCTCATCCAGCCTGGCCTTAAACACCTCCAGGGATGGGGTTCTGACCACCTTCCTGTGCAACCCATTCCAGGGTCTCACCACTCTCATGGTGAAGAACTTCTTCCTAACATCCAGTCTGAATCTCCCCATTTCTAGCTTGGTTCCATTCCCTCTAGTCCATCACAACCTGACATCCTAAAAGTCCCTCCTCAGCTTTCTTGTAGGCCCCTTCAAGATACTTAAAGGCCACAACAAGTTCTCCTCGGAGCCTTCTCCTCTCCAGAATGAACAGCCCCAACTTGCTTCATCTCTCTCCATAGGAGAGGTGCTCCAGCCCTGTGATCTTCCTTGTGGCCCTTCTCTGGACACCTTCCTTCTATTTCTCCTAGTCACATCTTCATTAGAGGTGCACATTTGTACCATCTGCAAGTTGTTAGTCTTGCAGGACAGTGTGTATGGTGGGGGGATGGAATTCCTCCCATGGTGCACCTTCTTTTTTTTAACTTCAAGGTACAAAAATCATTTACAAAAATAGGCTGTTCTTGTTCATGATCTTCTTGAAAACTTACCTTGGGTAGTTAGATTAAAGGTCATGAAGCATAAATATCGATTCAATTGGTAGGATTCATAATGTGAATTTTAATAGTCAGTGTTCCAAAAGAAAAAGGCATGTTCTGTGTGCAGAGTTGTACTCAATGGCTCCACATGGTGGAGTTAGTGCATTTGATGTTTTGAACTGATGCAGCAAAATCTAAACATTGTCTTGCGGCTCTGTGGATCTTTTAAAATGTTTTGGGGTTTTGTTTGTTTAAAAGAAGGCTCTCTACTAAGCAAACAGTTTTTGTATTTGCAACAGGGTCTACGAGAGACAAAACATCCCTATACATTTGTTTCAATTGAGGGTTTTAAGGAATTACTTACGGTTGAAGGTGCTGCTGGAAAAGCAATTCCCTTGTTGCCTCGTCTAGTTCCAGTACTAAAGGCTGCATTGGTATGTCTTCCATGTCTTCCTCTTCATGCAGAGGTTTTAAGGGGGTTTACTTTTTTTATTTTGGTTTTTTTTTTTCCTTTCGTGCTGGTGAGGACTACATGGAAAATATTAACACAAGAAATCTATTGCTTAGGCTTTTGGTTTGCACTTTGAAGGAGTGGGAATAGTCTGTTCTTCTGGTGTTAAGCCTGCCTTGGTTTGTTAGCTAACTGTAAATTCAGATGGATAATTCCTTTTGTAGTTATGTGGCAGTATCTTTGGGTAAAGTAAACCACTATCAGTACAGGTATTTATTTCTGCTTATATTCAGAGCTCTAAGAGAGCTTCTATATATCCACATACATGGCAGTATCTTTGGTTAAAGTAAACCACTATCAAAGCAGATATTTATTTCTGCTTATATTCAGATCTCTAATAGAGGTTCTATATATCCACATATGTGGCAGTATCTTTGGGTAAAGTAAACCACCATCATTTCTGCTTATATACAGATCTCTAACACAGATTCTGTATATCCACATATGTGGCAGTATCTTTGGGTAAACTAATTTCAGATCTCTAATAGAGGTTCTCTATATCCATATACATGGCAGTATCTTTGGGTAAAGTAAACCACTATCAGTACAGATATTTATTTCTGCTTATATACAGATCTCTAACAGAGATTCTATATATCCACATATGTGGCAGTATCTTTGGGTAAACTAATTTCAGATCTCTAATATAGGTTCTCTATATCCATATATATGGCAGTATCTTTGGGTAAAATAAACCACCATCAGTACAGGTATTTATTTCTGCTTATATTCAGATCTCTAACAGAGATTCTATATATCCATATATATGGCAGTATCTTTGGGTAATAGAAACCACTATCAATACAGATATTTATTTCTGCTTATATTCAGATCTCTAATAGAGGTTCTATATATCCACATAATAACAGGCAAAAAAAAAATTAAGGTGAAGTAAAATGGAGATGCAGGAATAAATGCTCATCTGTGACATTAAAAAAAATCCAAAGCATGCTGCAAAGATAAACCATAATATGCCAATGAGGAAAAGGGGAAAAAATGCAGTTAAAATATTTGAGCTCTTATTTTTGTTTTAACTTTTCTATTCCTTCAGAAGATAAAGTGAGGTAGAAGTATTGACCTCAAAGTTTTGGATCTTTTTCATATCTTGCAGAGCCCTTTTCTGGTTCAGCTACTTGCTGCCCTTTAATCTAGCTGTGTTTCAGTTCTGGATTTGTAGAGATGGCTGAAACTTTGAAAACTCTTTGTGAGCTCAGACCAGGTGTAGTAGAAGATCAGAATTATGTCTCATCAGTATATTCAGTTTAGTTTGGAAGACTAAATTAGAAAAAAAGAATCTTCTGCTTTTCCCAGTTACTGTTACTCATCTGCTGATTGTTATTGTTGCACTTTTTTGGTGTAAAATCTTGTTAAATGTTCTACTATACAAGCAGCTGATGACTTCTAGTTACAAAACTCAAACATTCAGGGCTCAAGCATTAAAGTGGTAAAACAACTGTTTAAACAAAGGTCATTATTAGTACTGGAACCAAATAATTAATTAATAACAAAATACATTTTTTTAGTCAATTTCTCTGGTAAGGGAAGAGGGAGAGAACTAAACATTAGAGAACCTGGATATAGAAGAACTTTCCCATGAGAGTAATAAAGATTGGAAAGCACCCTAGAAGTAGGTAAGAGCTTGATAATTGCTGGCAAGGTGACAAAGCTTCAGTTGGCAGAGGACTAAACTGATTAAGCCAGAAATTCATCACCTCCTGTGTTTCTCCAACAAACACAAATTACTCTTATGAATTTTACAGGAATCACCCTGGATTCATTACATTTGGAACAAAAATGTTCTCTTCTAGTATCAGCATACCTGCAAGTTCTCTCTGATATGCTGGGAAGCACTGAAATCATTGCTGTAGTAAAGTTTACCTGCCATATTTTTATATTTCACTAATAACAGATTATTAGTTTCCATGCCTCAGAAGAAATGCAAGTTTGGTATTTTGTGGATACTTTCATTTTCTACTTTAGAGATATACTTTGTTTTTTAAATGTTACCTTTAGATACCAATACCCAGTAATTTTGTATTTCTAAACTTGTAACATTATACCAGTTGGTAGTCACACAGTGAGTTTCGTTTTACAACATTCTATATACAACCATAATGTAGTGATTGCAGTTTGAAGAACCTCTGCATTTGTACAACTACTGCTGACAGGATTTTCTTTTTTCTCCCCTCTGAAGGCCCATTCAGATGATGAAGTATTTGGGAGGGGATTGGATGCTTTAGTTCAGTTGAGCACTGTTGTTGGCCCATCTCTTAACCATCACCTTAAGCATCTACTCACAAATGTAAGTTTTAGTGCTGTAGTAAAAACTGCTCTGTATTTTTATGGTACTTTTGTTGAGATATTTGTAGTAATATCTGTATAGATTTAGTGGAGGACTCATCAGTTCTACATAAAAAAGCTACTTCGTATATTCTTCTGTGTAAGTCTATCATTCTTCAGTAAAATGGTGACTTATAAGTTGTAGTGAGGTCCAAAACTTGTTAACATAAATCAGAGAATAATGGAAGCGCTGTCTGTGCCATTGAGAAAAGTTCCAGATTCAAGTCTGAGGTGAAATAGCTGCTATGTTTTGAAGAGAAGTTGATGGTTGTTGTGAAATCAAGCTCTGCATTTTACATGTGAATATTGTAAAGAATGTGTGAGAGTTTCAACAACTCAGCATAAGCAAATATTTCCACTTCTTTCAGCTGAGAATTCTGCACAAAGAAGTTTTTGTTAATTAAACTTTGAGCAGGGTTATGGAAAGCATTTTTCTGCTTAGTCCTCCTGCAGGCAGCCTTCCTCTGTCAGACAGGCTTTTTGTGGTTTTGTTTAGCCTGCCTGCAAAGTGCACTTTTACAGGAAAATAAAAGAACCCTTTAGATATGTGGAACAAAAGGTAGCCAAGATAGCTAAAGCAGAAGAGACAAATTGCAGTTGTTTATTTTTTTTAAGTATTTAAATTATAATAAATCGGCTTCAGTTCATGTATTAACTTTTCACATGGACTGTGCTGTATAATATCTTTTTTTTTTTTTTTTAGAGCTGATACCTCTTTAAAATTTATTATTCCTTTTACCTTGACTGAGTTCCCTACTTTGACATCATTTACAAGCTATAAAGTGATGTTTCTTTATGGCTTTAATTTTCCCAAGATAGAATGAAATAAAGTAACAAAAGGTAATTGTATTAGCCCCTTTGCATATATTGTGCTGTGTTTTGCCACAAACTCTTATTTTATTTTTCCAATAGCTTTCAAGGAGATTAATGGACAAGAAATTTAAAGAAAAAGTTACCATTGCTTTACAAAACTTGGAACAATGTGGTGGAAAGGTGAGTTGATCAGATGATGATTCTGCAATCTGCACATTTGAATGCAACTTTGGCAAAATAACTTCCATCTCTGCCTTTCAGATTAAGAGCCTTATCCTGAAAACTGTTTCTTTTTCCATGTCACAACTGTTTGTATAGCATAGACCACAAGATTTTGCACAGTGCCAGTCAGCAGAGCTGTGCTGCAGTCCATAGTGAAGTACTTGTCTTACTGTTTTATATATTGAGTGGTAATAGAAATGACATTAAGAAGTCTAGTGTGGGTAAATCCATATTCTGCCAATTAAGTTTTGCTGCATCTATTTTTTTTTTTTTTACCTCCTACTTTTCCTTTGTATTCTGCAGCATTTTAATCTCTGAGCAGCAAATAGTGGAGTGTATCTCAGTAAAATGTTCCAAAGGAGTCATAGAATCATGGAATGGTAAGGTTGGAAGGGACCTGAAAGATCATCCAGTTCCAACCCCCTGCCATAGGCAGGGACGCNCTTCTCCAGGCTGCAGAGCCCCAACTTTCTCAGCCTGTCCTCATAGCAGAGCTGCTGCAGCCCTCTGAGCATCTTTGTGGCCATACCTAAGAAGGTGCATACCCAGACTCAGAGCACAGCACTCCAAGCCCCCTTCAGAACTCCTTTTAGGAGCAAGAGTGGATCCATGTGGCACCATATGCATGATACTTGCTTGGAACATTTTATTGTCTTTGTTGGGAGGTTTATGCAGACTTGGTGGTTAAATAAGATACCTTCTGGTCTTCCTTGAAAATTCTCCATTTCTCCAAATCTTTTCCCCAGCGTTTAAACTGGTGTGACAAACAGCTTAGCTGCATGAGGCAAGATTCAGGGTGCCTGATGGAAGTTCTTATGCCCAACTTCGGCATTGCAGCATTTAGAAACCAGAAGCTTCTTATGCTAAGTGCTTCTTGTATGTGAGCTTCTTGTACAGAGTGTAAGGCAGAGGCCTGTGAAGAGCAATTCAAGAATTCACCAAATGCCAACTAGTAAATAGCTTCTGACACCTGACTCAGTCTTGCTTCAGTATGCCTGGGATGCAGGCTTTGTGTTCCTTTTTCTGAGCCTAAATACTTTTCTCCCTCTCATGCAGTGCCAGAGCTCCTTATTTTGTTTAAATCTGTTATATTCTCACCAACAGGCAACTGTGGCCATCATCAAATCTAAAATTCCAACCTATTGTTCTGTTGCCTCTTGAAGAAGTCAGCTGCAGTGATTTGTGCTGCAAGGTGAAGTTTGGGAAGAAACTGCCTGTGAACATCACTGCCACTTCTTTGGAGCATGATAGATTCTCTTAAAATAAACACAGTTCTTCAGCAGGATGGAAGTGGAAAAAGCCCTATCAGTGACTATGCAATTGTGAAAGAATACTGTCTGTAGTGGCTGCTGTTTATGTGTGCATTGTGCTTGTAATGACAAGGACAAACTGGCTCTTGAAGGCAGAGTAAGTATTAATTCTTATTTTGTTGTAAATTACTATTTAATATATTTGCAGTGCTTACTATGTTTTGTACATTTGTGTGATGCAAAGTAACCTAGGGGATAATTTACATATCTATGCCCACTTCTGAAACATGCTTTGTGCCATGAGCAGAGATGGATACAGTCTGGGTTCATCAGCACTTAGAGGATTAGCTACAGAACTTCCTGAGGGTCAGCTTTTAAAGGTACAAAGCTGCACACACTGAACAGGTAGCATATGGTACAAAGGTAATTCATTTGCTCAGCACTTTCTCAGGACATTGTTTTGAGAAGCTGGAAAGGCTCTGGAGAATACAGTGTAGAGGCATCAGGTCACTGCATAGAGCCCCAGCCTAGGTTTTGCTCATTAGTTCTAGTTAGCTTTGATCTAGTGAATGCAAGGTAAGTGTAGGAGGCAACCTTGCAGTATTTAACTGTGCTCCCTTTGCACTGAGTTCTGTGATGCCACAGAGAGGTAAGCTTGGGCCTAGCTTGTGAATTCAGCTTCAGACAAACTAGTAAACTTCTCAGCAGGGAATCTGTGAAAAAAATAGAAGGTAAAGACAACAAAAAAATTGCAGAAGACAGCTTACCTGGCTCTGGAGCCTTACAGGGTGCAGCAGTTGTCTGGGACTGTCTTTGAACTTAATTGCAATGTAATTTCTAACAGGTCCTGTAATTAGTATTGTTCAGGGTCCATGTGGTTAGTGGCATTTGAGATGCACTCTGAGAGAAAGCTGACTGAAGTACCAAAATTTACCATGGAGGCTTTTTGTCATCTGAAGATGCCATTGCACAGGCTAAAAGAAATTTCAGAGTTTTTGGAAAAACACCAGTGCTTGGCTAAATTAAATTTTAGATTTACTTCTGACTGTGCTGAGATCTCTGCTGAGATCAGAGCTGTGCTATGTCAAGATCTATGAATTTAAGCTTTAGAAAAAAACCAAAACAGCAACCCACAACACATCTGTTGGCCAAAGTTTTCATCAAATTAAACAAAAAAAAAAAAAAATCAATCATGCTGCTTGGGTTTGATCATGTTTATATTTATTTTTTTTTACAAAATGTGCACATTTAATTTACACAAACACACTACAGCAGATTTCAGGTGTACATGTACTGTACTACTCTTATCCTACACTGGTGATAGCAGAGCAGCCTTCAACATGCCTCTAACTTCCCATCTCTACACCAGAATAGATACCTGATTGGTTTGTTTTTTTTGCAAAAGAATGCTTGCAACTTTCTTCCTTCTTCATTAATCCCCTGTCACATTTTCTGCAGCACTGTCACAATGGAGATTGGCCTATCTCTGATAGCATTTCACCTGTTTTGAAGTATTGGCATAAACTCTGTGGTCAGTATACCTTCAGAATTACATGGGCATGTGGGAGGGGGCAAGTCTTATATTTTAAGTACATACTTTTTTTTTTTTTAAGACAAATTTTTCTAGGTTCAGAATTCAGGTAGCTCCAATCTTAATGAAGAAATGATCCTAAGAAGTGAAATGCATTTATCACACATAGATGGTATTATATAGCTGAAGTTTCCAATTTTTTCCTGACTCTGTCTCATAATTAAAGATACTACAGAAAGCTGAAACAGATATTAGCCTGTCTAGCAGTCAATATTAGGAGATGTTACTACATACTACATTCATTCTGAGCACTGCAGTGGAATGAAGTTTCCAAAGAAGTTCATGCCTTTTTCTTCATTAAAGGCAGATAGTGTTAGGATCCAGATGAGGCTTCTTCATGAAGAACTCAGCAGATCCTTGATTTTAAGCAAAGAACTTTGCAGACACCTCCATTAGAAACACAGGATCTAGGAGTCCTGATATTCAAGTCACAATAATTGAAATGCAGACTTACTAGGTAAGTGCGATCAGTAAGAGGCTTACTCATATCTGTAGGGAGCAAATCTACCTGTAAGCAGTATCTTTATTTCTGTTCTAAAAATCCTTCCTTTCAAGTTATCTCTTTAGTTAGTTAGGTTCAGGGGGTTCTTTTAAGAGAAAAACAAAGGTAGAAGGCAATTGCAGCAAGATGTGCATTGCACACATTGATTATAGCACTTTAACTCAAAGTCTTATTCAAACAATGAGGACTACAGCATACCAACAAGAAAAGAAAATACTTGGTAATGCCTCTGTATAAATTAGAAGCTAAGATTTAAGAAATAATACACTCAAACACCTGGAGCTTAATCCAGTACAAATGAGTAGCAAAACATAAGAGTATTTATTTAATCTTCTGAAAGTATCAGTTTTATCTAGAAGTATCTAGAAGTTGAAATGATAGTAAAGCTGCATAATGTCAGGTTTTGTTTTGAGTTTGGAGTAAAAACCTCTCTTTTCAGAACAATCCTGTGAGCTAAGTAACCACTGCTGAAGTGCTAAATTGTATCATTTAGAAAGGGGTTTTGTCGGGAGAAGTTTGTAATAAAAAAATCTATTTGCATAATACATGTCTCAGTGGAAAGCTGAGTAATTTTATTTATGATCAAGTGGGAAACCCATCTTTTAGATAATGTTGTGGAACAGCTCACATTTGTCCATGAGTTGCAGACCAAATGCCTTCACTAAATCACATTTTCAAAGAGCTGCATGGATCGCATTATATTCTCATCCTGCAGAAAAGAGACAACAGAAAGAGTCATACAGTGTTAGAAAGGCAGCTGACCAATAGCTACAGTGAAACTGGGTGGAGCTAGCAGTATTTTACACTTAATTACAACTTCCAGCTTGTCTGGAGAAATTCTTAGCAGAAAAAAGGCTGGCAATGGATCTACAGTAAAATAGGTTTTCGTGTGTGTTAATTAAACCAAAACTAGAGCCGAGACACAGCTTCAGTACTTATCACCACCTACTTACTTTCTGGCAGCTCTCTATGAATTCATCTATGGTGACTACTCCATCTTTGTTTTTGTCCATTTTCTGTTCAGGGAGAATAAGAATGCATGTTTATCCTCCTGTGTATAACAAGTCCTTTCTATTGTTCATTTCAGTTATCTATCAGCCTAGGAAGACCAAGGCCAAAATGCTGTAAAGACATAGTAAGTGATAGAACAGAACAAGCTTAAGAAGCTTATTGCTGAAAAAAAAGGTGGTGTAATGATTAGATCTGAGAAATTCAGGACAGAACCACACAGAAGAAAACTGGATTACAGAAGGGGGTAGGATATGCAAAATTCTTACATGAATGAAAACCTTTCCATACCTCCTAAGAGTGCAGGTTTTTTGGCTCCTACATTACCCAACCCACCTGGAAAAACGTTTCCACGTGTTGCCTAGGTGCATCCTCCTTGAGAACAGGGTAGGTGCATTTCCCCATCATATCATAGATTGCTTTCATGATATCAAGCATTTCCTGAAGAGACAAAAAGTACATCTCTGCAACCTACAGTGTGCTGTAGACATTGCTTTAACTTGGAACAGAGAAATGAGGGTCAGGATTTACATTTTTGAGATTGTGCTTGTTGTTTTATGACTAGACAGCTTCAACAGGCTTCTGTGTTCTAGAAATTCTAGCATGCAAGTTCAGCTTTCATAGCTCAGTTTGTTAGATGGAAGCATAGGCATGACTTTAAATAACTTAGACTGTGTGCTAATTCATGGCTGGAGCTTGGAGTCTAGTGGAAGGTGTCCCTGTTTATGGCAGGGATGCTGGAGCTGGATGATCTTTAGAGGCTTTGAATTTTGCTAATAGAGCAAAACCTGTAAGAATAATTGAAAAAACAAGCAATGTGCCAGTATGCTGAGAAATTATTCTGTATCTATCACTCTTTAATCATCTTTTCCTAAAAGTGTAAAATTTGAAAAAAAAAAACACCTATTTTTTATGAAAACACTCATTTTGTCCCACTGGAACTAAACTATGTGTTTGAATCTTTGCCATAGAGGAAGCTTTTTATATAAACTCTGTTCCAAGTATAAATTTTCACAAGCAGATTCACAACACAAGTAACGATCATGGTTCACACACTTCATTTTTTTCCTTCCAAATATACTACCAAACTACTGCATTTTAGTGACTGCTTTTGCAAATACACAGGCCTGTGTTTAAGCCAAACAGTTCTGAACCTGAAGAATTCTGACCTTTTACTATTTCCCCTTTTCACTTTTTATATATGGCTTTAAAAGGAGAAAATTGCCTTACTTTCAGCATGTGGAGAGGAAGCTGATGAGGGAATTTTTAGGCTGTTGGTGGAATGGATCGAAGCTAGAGCAGGGTAGATTCAGACTCGACCTTAGGAAGAAGTTTTTCACCATAAGGGTAGTGAGACACTGGAACATGTTGCCCAGGGAGGTGGTGGAAGCCTCATTCCTGGAAGTTTTAAGGTCAGGCTGTACATGGCTCTGGGCAACCTGATCTAGTGTGAGGTGTCCTTGCCCGTGGCAGGGCTTTGGAACTGGATGGTCCCTTCCAACCCTGACAATTCTGTGATATGTCTAGTTACATAATGCATGTTCATGTGCTAACATATGAGGCCATTCTTTGACAGTGGATCTTAGCTGTGATCTGTGATTACTGTAAAAAGTAGAGCTTACCTCTTTAGTTATATATCCATCCTTGTTTATATCATAAAGATTGAAAGCCCAGTTCAGTTTCTCCTGTACCGTCCCTCGCAGTAAAATTGAGAGACCCATAACAAAATCCTAAATAGACAAAAGGTTTGGAATTGAGCAGCCTTTCACAAACACCCAGAAATCCAGAATCATCAGAAGCAGGCATGTCTGGACCAATGTGTTACTTCTAAATCTTTTACTTCAGAGTAAGTGATAAAAATTGCTAATTATTAAAAAAAACCCCAGCAATCTGAGCAATGTTTACTACACTCATAATTAATAAGTAAATTGAGTAATCTTCTATAAAATAAGCCATAATTTTCAGTTACTGGATTTATCCTCTGAAATGCCTCACATAAGCAGTTTCTGTTGAGCTTAATAGCAGGAAAAGCAATCCCCATGGTTTAATGGTCCAAAAAAAAAAGCTTAAGTGGGAGTTAGATTAATCCAAGCACAGAAGACCAATTTTGGGAGAACTACCTACTAAGGAACATTAATTTCTTGTTAATTCTGTACCTTGTTGGAAGTGGTATATGTGGTTCTCAGACCTCTCAGATCAATCTGCTGCAGTCAACATTTGAAACTTTGTATGCTACAATACACCTCAATACTTAAACCTTCGACTGGAAATATGATGGGGAATAATATTTCTTATTGCACCATGTCCCACATGTGGGACCCACCAGTCCTCTACTGCTGCAGAGCTGTTCCACAGAAATACACCTGAAGATTTTTGAGATTATTTATAGGTAGTATTATTGGTATCTGTTTCAAAATAAATAAATACTCTTTTGACAGCACAAACCTCATTTGCATTTAGTGAATCCCTTTCCAGATTGGAGAATACACCAGCTAGGATGTATTATCACCTGTCTTCTCTATTGCTTAGTATGTTAATTTAAATAATAGCTTTGCCTAACTGTCTCCCCCACCTTTTTCTATTTGATAAGCAAGTAAGCACATAGATCTGTGAAATTATCTCCACAAAAGGTTGAGCAGAATATAGTTACAGCTTACATTTAAATGTGCACTTCTACATCATTGACAAAGATACACAGGAAGTCTTCATTAAGACTTATTAAGAATTCTTTAAAACTTATTATTAATTATAATAATAAAATTAAAGCAGAGACAATGAAAGCTGAAAAATGGCTTCTCAGCACCAGCAAAGTATATGCATTTCCTTAAAACAGGAACACAGGAAAAGCCTGAAGTGAGGTTAGACATAAATTACAAAGGTCTGATATGCCACAGTCAAGTAAGTATACCAAACACAGCTCTCATGGCCTCAGGTGGTCTAAAAAGAGAGATCTCTTTTGACAGCTTCAGTATTTCTAACCACTCCAACAGTATGCTCTGGGTATTCTTAGTCTGTCATAAGTTTCTGTCTTCTTAGTACATGTGCTCTTTGGGGTATATGCATACATGAATCTTGAACAGGCTTTGCTCAACTTGTCTACATCTCAGTGACTAATTGAAGGTCACAGGGTTAAATCTCCAAACAGCTCTGTAACAATGTACTGCTAAGCATTCAAATGTTCAAGAAATTCAGAACAGATTTGATCACATTACACCATTAGCAATTACCCTTTCTAACTCAGAACCATGTCTTCAAAACTTTTCTGTGTTGTTTTACATTCTTGATGTAGCTTTCCCTGAAGTCCTTTGCAAAGGTCTCCAATAGCTTTATTATATTATATTTCTGCATTTATTTGTAAAGTTTGGCAGCAGCAACATTTTTACATTCATTCTATCTGAGCCATATCTAATTTTCTTTTCCTGATTATTTCTCTTTGCTCCTTTCTATGATGCAGTACCCAAATGTTGGCTGGCTTGCTGGCATCATTTATATCCCCATTTGCAAGGCTGTCCTTCTATCATGCATTTTTAAAAGCATACACAAAACCTCTTGACTTGATGCTGGTTTAGATGAGACTGAATGTCCTTACAAAAGCTGAAACAACTCAAAAACCTTCCAGGTGTGTGCTCTGAACTTTGCAAGAGTGGATCATCTCCTTCCACACTGCATTAATATCTTTGGGAATAATATACAGTTATGTTGCTTTTGAGTGTTGTGCAGGAATTGAAAGGACTTATAACAGGAAACTGAGAAGCTGAGTAAGGAGCAGTTATCTTTTCTATGTACTTTCATGAAATTGAAGAATGTAGCAATACTGAAATAACAAAGCTGATTCAAAGGATGTAGGCTAAATCCACAGGCTATTTCAGGATAGATCATCAGAGAACAAAAATGCTCTGCATGGTGGAAGATGATGCATGTGAGGAGCTGCATAGCTGTGCTAGGTGTTAAGCCAGTAATCCAGTGCAGAATGCCACAGTAAAGCAGCAGTTCTGAGAGCAGCAGCAAAGTGCAGAGAGTACCTGTCCATGTGCTTGTTACCAACAGCTCAATGATGCATGAACCAGCTGCACCATTTGGCAGAGACCATTTCTCAGGTCCCTGTTTTCCCTGATGTGTTTTCCTACCTGGCTGAGACACTCTGGGAAGAGAGGAATTCTGCTTTAAGAGCCTGTTTACTTTTGAAATAAGTCACAGTACTGCTCAGAAGCTTACATCCTCCTTAAGGCAAATACTGTCCAGTGAGAGGGACAGTCCTGCTCAGCTAAGCATCTAATGAGGAAACAGGAATCCAATCTACAGTCACAGAGGGGTCTAAAACTTCAAAGGAGGTATGAATGCAGCTCTAAATCAGGTGTTTTTTCAGTCAGTGACAGTGATAATAGAAGCACAGAAGCCTGTGCTTTGGTGCTTCCCTTTGCTCCATTCCACAGCTTCCTATTTCCAACTTGCTGGCTTCCTGCTGTGCCTGCCAATACCTGTGAAGGGCTCCATTAAATGCCAAACCCACCTGCATCTATCTTTGATTCTGAAAGAAAGGAGGTTGTCTTAGTGAAGGGTTGGAAAATGCAGTACCATTGCACCTGCACTGAAGCCTCTGTGTGCTCACTATCAAAGGCTGCTCACCTTTCACTTCTGCACTGCAGCTGTACAGGGCATCTGGTTGTGATCTAGGATTAACTTGTATTTGCTTTATATTTGTTTTCCAGCAGTGATTAGTTATCTCTTAGCATGGCTGTTGATGGCCTTCTCATTGTTTTATCCCTCAGTAAATCTTTGTGGAGAACTAATAAATAAATAATTGAGCTTTTTTTAAAATTCCATAACAAAATAATGGCTCCTTAGCATTATTTTGTACACTCAGTTTTCATGTAATCTATTGCAGTAAACTCTTTTACTCTGTTACTGTGTTGATGGCAGAGAAGTTTTGAAAACAAATTGGGCAGTTAAATGGAGGAAGAATTAATTTCAAACCCTTGTGCTTTTAAATACAATTGCTTTAAAGCCTTTTATTTGCAGAGCCTTCTGAAACTAACAGAGTGCGTGAGCAATCCTATTTCAGCTGAGTCATCCCCATAACAGAGTCCTCCTCACTCTGCAGAGGCAGGGAGGAAAATAAGGGTTATTCTATGTAACTTGCACATAAATTGGGTTGTCTTTTTAATAAACACATTTATAAAAATAGTACATAGCATGGCCTGAGCTAGCATTTGGGCATACACAACTGTAAAACAGTCATAATGACTTCTGGTAAATAGTGGTGACATCTTTAAACACCTTGGGAAGCTTGAAACTTGAGTCACAGAAGGTATTTTGTGTGTGTGTGTGTGTATGTAAAAAAAGCCACCAAACTGGACTTAATTACAAGGAATGGCAAAATACTCAACTGCAGAGAAATAAAAGTAACAGCATCACTTACCTCAAAACTTACAGATCCATTGTGGTCAGTGTCAAATGCATTAAACAGAAAATGTGCATAAGTTGTGGAATCTACAATTCAAAAGAGTAAAAAGAGTTGTGAGCACATCCTGGTTGATAATGAGCCCATCCTATTTCATTCCATGAGAAGAAGAAGATACAAAAATATCCTTTGATAGCAAGACTACATTTTCAATTTGGTTGAGCCTTTTTGGTTTGGTTTTTTTTTTTTTTTGGCAGGCAGGAAGGATGAACTGTAAGTGCAATATGTGGGTAGTTCCACTCTCAGGAACAGAAAATATGACATTCTGGTCTAGAACATCTTTACTCAATTTCATTCCCATTTCTCCTAATCACTGCTATGTGAACGAATAGCAAGGAAGTCAAGTTATTGTAACCCAAACCAATCTGTGCTAATGGCAATGCTATTTCATCAGTTAAATGCCTGTGGCAGGGAATCCATCTCATATGTTAAAGAAGAAAAATGTGTTCCTTCATTCCCTTTAAATGAGGGAAGCAGCCACTACCTCCTGTGCATCTGGGAAATTCTTCTTACTCTGAAAACAGGTCTGTTAACCCAGGTCCAAGTTGAGCTTGTCATGAAGATGCTGCTGCACTAAGGTCTTGTGCTACCCACAGGTGAGGTAAAATTCTGTCCAGAGAACCAGATTCTAAAAACTGGTTTGCTGCTCATCTTATATCAACATCATAGGATGTGCTTAAAAACCTTGCAAAAATTGGCTGTGACTAACTGTAGTCACTAAGACTCTGAAAGATAACCTTGAACAACTGATCCCTTCAATAATTATTTGCATACTTCCAAACCCTCTGAGCAGTGCATATCAACTCATTTTAGAAGCACATGACAGCATGAATTCATCAAGCCTCTAAGTTTCTGTAAAGATCCATCATTCCATTTCCACTGACTACCTTCTGAGAGGCACAGCCTGCTCCAGAAGTCACACATCACAGAGAGAACTTCTCTAGAAATTGCCCCTTTGATGTGAAGCAGGAGCTGCTGGGTCTGTGTGATGTCAGATTTCCTTAGTGTCTTTCCCCTCCCTCAAAACCACTCAAATAAATGTAGGTTGAGTCAGTGCTTACTTTTAATTCTCAGCATTTCCTGGCCTACAGCAAAGCTGGGGAGGGACTATTGACAAGGTCTTGCAATGGCAGGACAAAGAGCAATGGGTTTGAACTGGCAGAGGGGAGATTGAAACTGGATGTCAGGAGGAAGTTGTTTGCAGTGAGGGTGGTGAGACACTGGCACAGGTTGCCCAGGGAGGTTGCGGCTGCTCCCTCCCTGGAGGTGTTCAAGGCCAGGTTGGATGAGGCCTTGAGTGACCTGTGCTAGTGGGAGGTGTCCCTGCCTATGGCAGGGGCTTGGAACTGGATGATCCTTGAGGTCCCTTCCAACCTTACCATTCTATGATTCTATGATTTCTCTTTGCACTTTGCATGTTTACATTAATTTTAGGTTTATTAACACTGACCTTGCAAACTTTTAGTAAAGTGAGAAGTTATCACAGAATCAGCCAGGTTAGAAAAGACCTTTAGGATCAAGTCCAGCCTATCACCTAACCCTTCTAATCCACTAACCCATGGCACTAAGTGCCTCATGCAGCCTCCTCTTAAACACTTCCAGGGATGGGGACTCCACCACCTCCCTGGGCAGCCCATTCCAATGCCAATCACTCTCTCTGTGAAGAACTTCTTCCTAAATCCTGTGTCTCCCCTGCAGAACAAACTCCCCTCTACCATGGAAAAAATCATCAGTGCTGAGATGGTGTGGGGTTTTTTTCCCCCCAATTTCTTGGAACAAAACCATTTTGCTTTTTGTATTAAACCTGGAAACTTGTATTTGTAACAGCAAAAAAAAAAAAAAAAAAATTATTTCCATTTAAACTGAATGACAGTCTCAAGCTACTTGCCTGAAATGCCACCCTGACCCTAAGGAACCAAAACTCTGAACTGTGTACTTCATAGATTCAGACCTGATATTGGTAAGTAGCATGTCTGGTCTTCAGTATCTTAGTTTGCTGTGTTGTGGTGTAATTGTAACAAGACTCTGTAATCTTTAAGACCTGTGTCTGTTAATGCATTTTTAGAGAGTTACAAAAAGCACTACCATCTGTTCAGTCATCAGTGCAATTGCTCAAGCATGGCCTAGCAGATAAATTCCCACTTTTAACTGAAAAAAAAAGGTAAATTCCTTGATTTCAGTTTATACTCAGGATTTTAATAGCCATATTTTCTACAACCCACTGAGACTTCTGTTGTAAAACACAATATGCTACCTAAAGGAAAAAATGTAGTAGGTATAATTACTGCAAAGTGAATTTTAAATAGCTTCCCATTCTCATGGCACTCATTTCTTAAATGGAACATTCCTCAGTATTTTCTATGGATATGTAGAAAGCATGAAGGTTAACAGAGAGGGATTTTATTGTTTGTTGCCCATACAGAATACAATATACTACTCAATTTTTTTATCATGGCATACTAGAAGAAAATACAAACAAACAAACAAACAACCAAAACCACAAGCAAACAAACAGCCAAAACAAAAAGCAAAACAAACAACAACAAAAACAGCAACAAAACAAAAACAAAAAACTCAACCAGTCAAACAAAAAAAACCTGTAGCTGAAGAATTTTTCTAGTGACCCCTTCTAAAAATAAAAAAAAAAACACAAAAAACCCAAAAAAAACCCCAACAACAACAACAACAAAAAAACACACCACAAAAACCAACCAAAACCAACAATAACAAAAAAAACCCCCAAGTTCTCTTTCAGGGTAGTTTGTTCAAGCAGTTCTGACCTGGAATTTTCCCTTCAAAACCATAGCAGGATGAGTTACACTACTCTTTTAATTAGAGCTACTTAATGTGATTCCCTCTGTGCCTCTGCCTTCTAAATGTTGAGCATTAATTATGTTAGACAAAAGCTTAATTTTTTTAATCAAGCATGGTTTCTTTCAAGGGATCTGGTATCAAAACTAGTAGGCTAAATTGCTATTTTGACAGGTTGAAATGAGAGCAGATATTAAATGAGACTTTCTTTGAAATACACCATTAAAGCACTTTAAAGATCAGAGACAGAAAGTGGCAGCCATTACAGATCAAACCACAAACCTGATAATGTGTTCTGTTCAGAACGGAGGAGGAGTGGAACAGTCATTGAGTGTGTGGGTTCTCAGCTACAACCTGCCTGGCTGAAGAACAAACCCCAGGTTCTGTTTCACAGCATGAAGGCAGGGAGCCTGTTCATTCACCTCCATGGCACTGCTTTCCTAGAAAGCTACTGGAATGCCTTTTTGGCTTGGGAAGCCTTTCACCAAGTTACTTCTGCTTAGCCTTTACTGCAGTGCAGTGTTACCTCCTTCGGTACTCTTGCAAACTCCTTGGCCTCTTTCTACTCCTCCTATACTTTGTCCTGAATAGTCCTGAATGTCCCTTTATGAAGCGACTTATAGGATGACACTGGGAAGTTACTTCTGGGGATTGCTTGGTCACCCTGAAGCTTAAAATCTTTCACAACATTGTTGTATTTGCTCAAATGTGAAGTTGTATCTTGTGTCTGAGTTGGGGCTGTTCAGTCTGGAGAGGAGAAGGCTCTGAGCTGACCTTAGTGTAGCCTTTCAGTATTTTAAGGGGGCTACAAGAAAGCTGGGGAGGGACTTTTTAGGCTGTCAGGTAGTGATAGGACTGGGGGAATGGAACCGAGCTAGAAATGGGGAGATTCAGACTGGATGTTAGGAAGAAGTTCTTCACCATGAGTGGTGAGACCCTGTAACGGGTTGCACAGGAAGGTGGTCAGAACCCCATCCCTGGAGGTGTTTAAGGCCAGGCTGGATGAGGCTCTGGCCAGCCTGATCTAGGGTGAGGTGTCCCTGCCCATGACAGGGGGGTTGGAACTGGCTGATCCTTGTGGTCCCTTCCAACCCTGATTCTATGATTTTGCATTCTATAGACATTTAGAGCACAGATCTACATGTACAGCACATGCTTCACTTGGGGACAGCCTTAAAACTTTTCCCCTTTTCAATGCTCAGACATATATAAGTACAGCTGCAAGTGAAACTGGGATGAGAGGGGCTGGGGTGCAGGCTGGCACTGGTGACCACACAGCTATAAACAACTCACTCATGGTCAGTTAAAGAAATGCAGGAGTGGAGGAGCTGGACAAAACTGGTTTTAAGGGTAGCAAAGAGAAAGAAGAAATAGTATCTAACACATGCAAAAGTCACCACCTCTAACAGATTTGGGAGTCATGTGGAGCTGCCAACTGAGAGATGGAGAAATTACCCCAGGTGAATCTTAGAGTAAGGCAGAAGAAAGCACCAATATGAACATCCTATTCCTCCCAAGGGAGGACTCCAGATGCCAACTGCCACTGCAGTCCTAACCTTCTCCCTCCAAAATGATGCCACTGCCCTAAAGGCCCAGAGGTGCAGGTGGAAGGGTAGGCATTAGCACCAGAAAAAAAAAAGAACTAGAACAAAAAGAGCATAAATCAATTTTTAACTATGTTAACAGAATTTCCCTTCTGTAACAATGAAGTCTGGACTAAAAGGATTCAATTTATACAATTCCATTTACTCCCACACTACATTTTAGCTTTGCTTTTAGAACAGGTGTGCTCTCTCTTCACCTATAAACAGTTCTGAGTGTAGCAACAGGAAATACAACTATTTGGTATTATTGTTTTAAGTGTAGTAAAGGTGTAGTAAATCACATAGGATTGTTTTCACTAGCCAAAAGAAAACCCAAACCAAAACCAAAAAACAAACCTGAAACTGTAAGCCTGCTTTAAAAGCTGAGATATGGAAATAATCAGTAGGCAGGTCAACTCTTTGCGTCTTTTGTCCTTCCCTGCTGAGTATGCCTACTTGTTAGGGATTTCAGTGATGGTAATCCACACTGAATGCTGCTCTTTACCTTCTAGGCCTTTCTTCAAAATAATGCTAATTGAGAGACATTTTGTTCCTATCAATTATTTGTGGGGTTTTGTTGGTTGGTATTTTTTTTAAATAGAAGTGAAAAGAAAAGGCTATGAACAGTCCCAAGGAAACATGCAGATCTCAAGAGGTGTAGGAGAAGATGAAGAGGCAGGATTGAAGAGCTGTAGGAAAATATGAAGAGGGAGGATCAAGCAGTAAAAGCAAGAGGAAGAAAAAAAAAAAAAGAGGAAAATAAATCAAAATAAAATCTGAGGTTCAAGGCAAAAAAAAAGTCATACATTCATTGCACTAAAAGATTAAAAATAATAATGAACCCCCTGGAAACTAATTAATTGAACTTAAGGTTAGAAAGAAATTCCCTGGAAGTAGAGAGGCTCTATAGGAGTCAAGGGAGTTCTGCCACTGATATTAGAGACACCTGTAGTGCCTCCTACAGCTTTCATTCCTGCTGTGCCATAAAACAGAATGGGGGAAAACTGTGCAGACAGTTTGAAAAGCAATAACCTACTCAGAGAAACCTGTCAAAGATGCCCAAACACAGGGAGTAACTTCAGAATAGAAGACTGACTTCATGTAGCTATCATTGTACTTCATTCAGAACTAGATACTTTAAAATGTGCCCAGCCATGGAGGAAGTACTGCATGAGTTCAGACAGAGCTTGAGACAACAATCTTGTTAACCTCAACAGGCTCTTTTCTCAGACTTGGGAACCAAGGAACCCAACTCTGTTCACTGTAGTACTACTTATGTCTGCCAAGTACTCACCTCCCTGTGGGAAGAACTGAGAGTAAATCTCTTTGAAGGTTTCCTCATTGACAACACCACTGGGACATTCCTGGAGAAAAAGAGAAAGACAAAAATTAATCCCATCAGGTCCAGGCAGATCCTATGTTCAAGGGACCAAACAGAACATGTATGGGATTCTGAGGGGTTAATATGTCTGACTTTGCACTTTCAACCAAATATTCATGCACTAAGTATCAGTTGGAAGTATCGTCCTGGAGAGGTCCCACGGGACAAAACCATTACTTTGTGCCATCTATTTCAATTTCATTCTTGAGACCTGAGTGACAGACATCAGCAGCAAGCACTCTGCTGCAGTGCATGGAGCTATCAGTGCTCCTGTGGGCCACGGCTGGTCACTGCCACTGCTGAAAGCAGCATTTGCATGCTATGGAAACCAACAGGATTGTAAACTGCATTTACACTTGGGGAGCACTGACAGAACTGGAACCCAACAGGACTGTAAACTGCATTTACACTTGGGGAGCACTGACAGAACTGGAACCCAACAGGACTGTAAACTGCATTTACACTTGGGGAGCACTGACAGAACATGCAGTCCTATCCTGCCAGAAGAGTCAATGAATTCAAAAGACCCTGCCACAGAAGACGTGATTCAAACCTTGCAGGTCCTCCTGGCTCTTTACATCTCTTTCACAAAGTGAAATTAGGTAAGAAAGAATAAGCAGAAAGTTTGAGAGCACATTAGCAGGAAAATGAAAGGAAGTGAGGGAGAGGAAAGAAAGAGTAATGGTGAGTTTACAAAAAACACTTATGTAAAGAAGTAGGAAAAGCAGAAGGAATGCTGCATTATTGCTTGCTAAGTCACACACAAACATCAAAAATCTGACAGCTGACCTCTTGTGCTGACTTACAGATGACTTTGGACAATGCACTTGATTCATTCTTGCCTCAATTCCTTCTTTAACACAGAGAGTAAAAAAACCCTGGCAAGCTCCTTAGAAGTATTTCTGAAAACAAAGCTAAATGAGAGCAGACAAATGAAGCGTCAAAGTTCACACATGTATTTTTGTCTGTTGCTATGCTCTGGGGACTGATGGCTGCTAATCATAACGTGGGGAAAGGAAAGAGCTTTAAATGAAGATAAAGAAGAGTGTAACATCTTTTATCAATGTAGTAACAGCTTCTCCTGTGAGAGCAAATGCTATTAGATCAAATAAGGAGATGTTCAGATTTTTCTGACAGCTTCTACCAAGAAACAAATACTGTAATCCTGCTAATTGAGAGATGAATGCACCACCTGTAAAACACATCAGGACTGCAGATCTAGAGTTATTTTGATTTATGCCACTTATCCTCAGCCAAAATGAGCTCTTCACCATAACTAAGCATGTGCAAGCACAAAGAAGATGCTCAGAGGGCTGCAGCAGCTCTGCTCTGAGGACAGGCTGAGAGAGTTGGGGCTCTGCAGCCTGCAGAAGAGAAGGCTTCCAGGAGACCTTAGAGTAGCCTTCCGGTATCTGAAGGGGGCTACAGGAAGGCTGGGGAGGGACTATTGACAAGGTCTTGTAATGACAGGACAAGGGGAATGGGTTTGAAGTGGCAGGGAGGAGATTTAGACTGGATGCTAGGAGGAAGTTGTTTACAGTGAGGGTGGTGAGATACTGGCACAGGTTGCTCAGGGAGGTTGTGGCTGCTCCCTCCCTGGAGGTGTTCAAGGCCAGGTTGGAGGAGGCCTTGAGTGTCCTGTGCTAGTGGGAGGTGTCCCTGCCTATGGCAGGGGGTTGGAACTGGATGATCCTTGAGGTCCCTTCCAACCTTACCATTCTGTGATTCTATGATAGTAAGAAACAATTCTGTTTGGCCAGAACAGACAAACAGAGCTCACAGAGACAGAAGTAAAAAATTCCTTCTTCCTGGTCACAGAGGCTGTCACTGATGAGGAGACAGAATTAGAGCACAGGTCTCTGTGAGACCAGATAGATGGTGACTGCTGGGTCACACTGCCTTTCACACAGCCTTTGGGGAACAGGAGGAAGAGTGAAATGAATCCAGCATCTCTAAATATATGTATGTACTCAACATCGTTTACCTCCAAGACTGCTCTTTTCTTGACTCATAGAGCTGGCTTTAATCTGGTGTTTATCAGGAGATTTCTCTAGCTCAGTGGAAGAGATTTAATATTGTAATTGTTAAGTATGCCTCATGGCTTTATATCAAGTTATTGCTGACTCCTTCCATTGTACCAACTGTAATTAATACTGTAATTAAAAAAAGTCTTCCTAACCTTTCTTTAAACTCTTATAGAGGGAAATAATTAAATACTTTGAAAGAAGAATGTGAGGTTTATTGAAATCATTTCCTATATATTCTTTTTCCTCCAGCTGTGTATCATTCATTTTGTTAGAGAAGATTTCTGCTTGACAGTCTTTTAAAATTGCATTAATGATGCATTATGTTATCCTTCTGGAGAATAAAAAGGAGCAAAAATTAATTTGGAACTTTTTTTTTTTCCCCCTGAGTCCAGTGCTCTCTCCTTTAAAAAGAAAATCATATAAACCAACAAAAAGAAGAGAATAAAAAATACATTTCTGTCTTTTGATGATTTCTTGTGCTTGCAGCTTTACTTCTGAGAAATTACCTCCCCCATGGTCACAGGAACCACTCCCAAACCTGTAAATTATTTAAAAGCTTCTTTTCTTCAGTGTTTCTAAGAATACTGCAGCAGGTGGATTTCTTTTTACTACCTAATCAACACTCTTTTTGGGCAAGAGGCAAATCCAAAAGGATACACACAAAAGACTTGCCTCAAATGCCTCTCTGGAGTGTCTGCTGCTTAAGGTGATAGCCCAGCTGGCCTTCAACACATGGCAGCCCTGGGGCTTCTTCCCAGCCTTGCCATGGGTTTCTCCAGAGCTGCTCAGTTCTGCCAAAGGCTGTATCTTGTTCCTGGTCATTTCTGCACTCTACATCCACAGGGAGAGCTCCTCCCAGAGCCTCTTCTCAGTTCCTCTGGCTACTGCCTTCCTCCTGTCTCTTTTCCCTTTACCCTTGCAATAGGCTAACTAACAGGGTAACTATTATTTCACCTAGTCTCTCTTTCCTACTTCTTGAAATAAGAGGTCTGTCACCCCCTTGCTTTGAACCCTCACATCTAAAAATCTTTTCCAGATCTTAATCTTTCCTTCCCTTTCTGAAGCTCTTTCACAGCTAAGTGTTAATCAGGCTTTCACCAAACATTACCTCATCTGTCAGACATAACAGTCCAAGATCAAACCAAGAAGACATCAGATAGATGCAAATTTCCAGCCAGACAGATCCAAGCTCCCAGCTCCCTTTTAAGAAATGGTAAATACTGTGAAAACCATGAAATAAACTTTCTTAATATTGCTCTGCATTCTCACTTTGTGTCGGATTCTGCTCATGTTGTTTCTGTGGCATAAGCCAGACAAAGGATGCAAAGAGTGAATTGTTTCCTGGAAAAAGAGCAGGCACAACTGAGGATTGCCAGCAGGAGTGAGTGTTAGCAGCAGCACCATGTTACATCCTCATGGCAAGCAGGAAAACCCAGAGTGATCTCAGCAACTGCAGTGCCTGTGGACCATGCAAAAAGGTGATCTTAGAGAATCATAGAATGGGAAGGTTGGAAGGGACCTCAAGGATCATCTAGTTCCACCCCCCTGCCATAGGCAGGGACACCTCCCACTAGCACAGGACACTCAAGGCCTCATCCAACCTGGCCTTGAACACCTCCAGGGAGGGAGCAGCCACAACGTCCCTGGGCAACCTGTGCCAGTGTCTCACCACCCTCACTGGAAAGAACTTCCTCCTANAGAGCTGCTGCAGCCCTCAGCATCTTGGTGGCCTCCTCTGGACCCACTCCAACAGTTCCATGTCCTTCCTGTGCTGGGGGGTCCAGAACTGCACACAGGACTCCAGGTGGGGTCTGAGGAGAGCAGAGCAAAGGGGCAGAATCACCTCCCTTGCCCTGCTGCCCACACTGCTCTTGCTGCAGCCCTGCACACTGTTGCTGTCTGGGCTGCACTCACACTGCAACCTCATCTTGAGCTTTTCATCACCCCAGACCCCCAGGTCCTTTTCCTCAGAGCTGCTCTCAGCCATTCCCCACCCAGTGTCTTAATGCAGAAGCACTGCTGAAAAATGACCTACTTGGACATGAAAGAAAACTATTTGAAGATGATACAAAACAAGCACTTATGCTACTGATGAAAATAAGCTACATTTTAAGTAGGTGTTTTACTTAATTGCAAATAATTATGACAGTGGATAATGTCCTGATGTGGACTTGCACATCAGGAGATGTTTACACACCAAATTTGTCAAAATCTCAGCAGGCAGACGTAGAAAGAAGAGAACTCAAAGACTGCTGCACCTTATTCCTCTAGGGCCAGTGCAGGAGCTGGCTTTTTACAATTTTCCTGTGCCTTCTAGCTTTGAAATTCAGATAATATCCAGCTGACACATTATAAAATGATTTAGTTGTGCTGTAGACCACTGAATGTACTTCAAGCAGAGTAGGAAACAAACCCACAAGTTGATACACTTCTAAACTTGTTTATACATAATAAAGCTGTTTCTATTTTATAAGCACACTGCTCGTGGCTGTGTGCTGGAGTTTATTAGGTTGTGTGATAAAAGCTTGTCTGCAGACCCACAGAGGAGGCTGGGGAGCCTGACTAATGCTCCCAGGGCATCCCAGGAGCCAGAAAGCCACCAAAGGCTTAGCTCCAACGGCCCAGAGGAGCACACAGGCACAAAGGTAAGCAGGAGCCCAAAGTATGGACAGAGAGGAAGGGGGACACAGAGTGGGTCTCTAAGGGTAACCAGTGCCATGGTCTCGTTGGCTAGGGCTGGGTGATAGGTTGGACTGGATGAGCTTGGAGGTCTCTTCCAACCTGCTTGATTCTGTGATTCTATACTGGGGACCAAGGGAGTCCTGGCCAGCTTTGTGTGTATGGAATGGAAATGTACCAGCAACAGTAGTGGGGACGCAGCCTCAAGGGTTCCTATGCCCAGGTGCCCACAGGCACCAATGGGTGCAAAGTTCAAGTTCTGACCAACCTTTGTGCTGTATGCTGAGAGAAAATGTTTGTAACTTACTGTAAGCCAACAAATGAATTTGTCACTCTGAACTAATTTCATTAGCAAATATAAACCCACCCTTCCTTCACCAGAAACAGATTGCCTTGGCTATTTATTTTGAAGTGAGAAAGTACCAGTGCTGAAAGTACTCTTAGAATACAGGGTTCACTTTTGGTTTGGGTGGGTTTGGTGGTGGGATTTTTTTTCCCCTCCAGTAAAAAACCCAGAACACATATCAGGAATGACTTTTGTGAAAAGGGGTTGGATGGCATTGCTGGAGTTCAGCTCACACGATTGGCTAAAGGA
>VWYK01018175.1:61830-82542 GCA_013399775.1 Semnornis frantzii | reverse complement strand
TCCTTCCTGTGCTGGGGGCTTCAGAACTGCACACAGGACTCCAGAATGAAGATAAATCATATTTAGAATGCTCTGAAGCTTTCTTTCTCTCCTATGTGGACACTTGACACAAGGCTTTTGGTGGCATATCTAAAATTTGTAGCAGGAGTCAAGTATTAGAGCTGAATAGTGAAATAAACCTAAAGAAATTATGATTTATATTTGCTAGTGTATTTTTGTGAAAATACAAGCAGCAAAAAGAAACAAAAAAGAAGCAGTAGACAGTTCCCAGTGAGAGCAGAGAAGGAGAAGGAAAAAAGATAACTAGAGAATCAGACACAACTGAAAAAGAGTTATCTATCACACAGGGCAGGCCAAAGAAAGGGATTTCATTTCTCATGGTTGTATCATTCTTCATGGAGATTCATTGAGGTCGAAATGGTTGGGCATAAAAGCTTCCTGCAAAACCTGCTTAATTTTTATGACACACAAAATTTGTCTTTGTTCCATAACTTCTGAGAACAGAGTAAGAAAATAAGGCTGCTATAACTTGGGCTCCATTACAGGAATGGCACTACATCTCTTGCTCACTGAAGCAGATGCTGTATGACTTATTTATTTTCAACACTCCTGCAAGTGCAGTGGATTTTTTTATTACTTTTTTTTGTAACTAGCTTCATTGTGCTTATTTGATTGAGCCTGAGGGATGGAGAGACTCGAATCTGGAGAATTCTACTACTTAGAGATAAGAAGTAGAAAAAAAAAAACTAATTAATTCCTTTGCATAAGCTTCTAACCTGTTCATAAACTGTTTAGTGTTGAGACAGTCACATTAATTGAAAAGGGATGGGCTTCAGTCTTGGGATGCTGTTTAGTTCTTCACTGAGAAATGAAGCAGAGAACTTCTCAGACTGCCCTGACATTTCTCTAAAGATTCTGCTCCCAGGAGCTCTAAACGCAGCAAGCAATGCTCACATGAACAAAGGCTTCTCATTTACAGACCAAAACCTGCAACCTCCACTTTCAGGTCCTGAACTGAGAACTCTGGATAGCCCTGACACATTCCAACTGGATGGCAGGAATGCCTTGAGTAAGATGCATACTTTTTTCATGGCTTATTAATCTCAGAGGAAACTTTAAAATATTCTGAAGAAACCAAAAAAAACCTGATCAGGTTTTTCCAGCACAGGGCAACAGGGACAAGTATTAGCTTATCTACTGGCAAAAAAATAATAATTCAAATACATTTTGGTATTGCCTCATGGGAATATCTTCCTCTGAGACTGGACTGGAAGTGCTTAGAGCCAGTTATCACTACATTACAGTTGTCTGACAGACAAAGAACACAATGCTCTTTTCACCACAGACAGTTAATGTGGTGGGGAAAAAGTCAGCCGAAAAAACGTCATGAGTAAGTTTCTATCTAGAGCTTTGGAATCCTCAAGCAGGCATTCTTCGAGTGAAGAACACGAAATCCTCAGGACATTTGGGCATGTTCCATGAAAATGAATGAAACCTTGCAACTGACTTGAAGAGAGGCAGGATTCTTAGCCTAGCAGAGTAACAGTATGAATTCAAGAGCTAAAAGTTACAAGCATCTAGAATTGGTGAACCTACAGAGATGGTTAAACACTGATGAACTTTCCATTACTTGCTGGTGTCAACTTCAATCTGATTTTGCATCTGCTTTCATACTACAGTTCTCTGTTGTTTTATACTGTGTCATTGTTCTTTCTCATCCCTCTCTGGAGGAAGGAAACAAACATTACCTGCATTAAAACTTTTCTAACAGTAACAAATCGCCCACTGTGCTCTGATTTTTACATGGACTCATTTAGGACATGGAGAAGATTGACAAAAAGCTTATGACCTAAAAACTTAGGAAAGAGGTGAAAAAAGACTGTGAGATGAACTGGGTTATTCAGCATGACAGAATCACAGAAACATGCAGGTTGGCAAAGCCCCTCAGGATCACCAAGTCCAGCCTAGAACCCTACGCTACAAGATTGACCTTAAACCAGAATCCTAAGCACCACATCCAAGCCTCCCTTAAACACATCCAGGATGGGTGAATCCACCACCTCCCTGGGCAGCTCATGCCAGTCCCTGACCACTCTCTCCGTGAAAAACTTTTCTCCTAATATCCAGTCCAAACCTAACCAGTCCCAGCTTGAAGTCATCCTCCCTTGTTCTGTCTCCAATTACCTGTGAGCAGAGCCCAGCAGCAGCCTCTCCACAATGTNTGTCTCTGCTGCCCTGGTACCTATGATGGTGCATGCCAGATAGTGTGCCACAAACACTGCCATACCCAGCTACAGGGGGGTTGTGAAAATATTCACCACTTTTGGTTTTGTGAGCCCACAGTGAGGTTGGTCACAGCAACGGAGATGCGTAAATGGAGCAGGTAAATAATTGTTAGACATACCACATGGAGTGGTTCCCAGACCAGTGCTATTTTCAGGTGCAAGGTCACTCTTATTTCCATTTGATGGATATGGAGCTCAGCCTTTTGGGGATAACAGTCTCACTCAAACATACTGCTCACAGAAGACACATTTCGCTCTTGATGCTGAGGAATTCAGCGCTCGTTTTTCTCCCCCGTAAGGATGAACTTTGCTATCTCCAGTTCCTGGGAAAGTTCAGTTTCCCACCACTAGCAGCCCTCCTACTGGTGCTCCCCACTTTGTTCCCAGGACGTATTTGAGGAGGCTTTGATGAGAGCCTGAGAAGCAACCTCTCAGATAGCCAAAGACACTCTAAAAGGTTTTGGTTGTCAGACCAGAGACATTAAATTAGGCAGTTGTCAATGCAGAGCCCATGCAGGCAGCAGAGCACTAGTATAATGGTCTCTTGCAACCCAGAAGGCTTTTTAGTGTAATAGTTAAGGCTTTTAAAGGTGTGTGGCAGTTAATAAGCCAGCCAGAGAGCCAAAAGGCTAGAGTCTTTAGACTTCTAGTTTCATGCTGTGTTTACTGAATCATGCTGTCTTCTAAGTTATTTGCTTCTATTTCTTCTGCTATACTCACTGTAGCCAAGGTCCTTGAAGTATATTTCACACTGGAATTGATTGGGTTGAATAAATTCCCTTACTTGGAAGTTAACATGAGAATCATTCTCATAATTGGAGTGAAGAGCAACTGTGCAAATGTCCAGCTGATCTAAAGAATGTGGGCTCTGCTAGACACTGGATTTTATCCTTTCACTCAAAGGTAAATGCAGGTTGGCTCAATGCAATACCTCTCCATGACACTGGAGATCTGACCTTGAAGCTTTGTCACTTGTGCTTTGCTGCTTTATTTGGAAATTTACAAGTGCTTATTTTTCAGCACAGATGTAATGCTGAAGGCATTTCTAAGTAGAAATTAATTCTACTGAAATCAAGAAGTTTGTGATAGTTTAACTGCTTTCTGATGAAATCTACTGATGTGGTAGGCCCAAGCAGGACAAAATAGGCTTATGCATGTCCTGGCTTGCCCAGGCATGTTTTTCTGCACTCCTTTCTTCTGTTTTGGGGAGAAGCAACCATGGGAAAGAGGACAAAGAACCTGAAGCCACTGAGTCTGAGGACTGTGGCTTGCCCAGACTTGTTTTTCATCCTGTGGTAAATATGGTACACAGGCTCAGCTTGGGTATGCCTTGTGCAAGGCCTGTGTTCTGCCCTAGAAAGGGTAAAGCAAGTCTATAGCTTCACCTAATATGGTCAAGCTTGGCAAAGTGCCATCCTGATTGGCTATTCTGTGTCCAAAGGCCCATTAGTCTTGGGCTGTATGAATAAAAGGAGATAAGCAGGTGACACAATGTGCTCTGCCCTTCTATCCGCGCTTGCTACTGCCTTATCATATCCTGAACTGCCTGGAAACTGCCTGCCTCGAGTTTACCAGGAATAGGCTCTAAATGCCTGCATGTGATCAGCCTGCACAGACAGTGTGACATCTCTGCTGCAACTGCACATCACAGGCATCCTGTCTACACCTGAAAGCCTCCTGCCAAGATGGGGAGCCCTGGAGATACACAGATTGTCCAGAGAGATCNCCTCTTGTAACTCACCATTACCTTCTGCCTCTTGTAACTCACCATTGCCTTCTGCTGTAAGCAGAGAGGAGCTCCCTGGGTCCATCTAGTGGGCAAGCAGAGTATTGACCGCAAGCAGTGTACTGACTCCAGGAACCTTCTCTTCAAGTTCACTTGAGTTCAGTTAATGTTATATTACCACTAGTTATTTCCAGATCCTATTTTATTATCTGTATAAAGTTTCCATGACCAGGCAAAGAACTATTATTAAAATCAGTGGTCTAAACAATATTAATCTTTGAAAATCATCTCTCAGATCTATTAATTACCCCTCCATAACACCTACGCATTTCTGATTTTGTTTAACTTAATCAGGAATCAAAAAAAGAAAAGATATAAAGATCCAAACCCACTTACAGTTAGTATTCATCTCACCTCATAAAGGAAAGAGGACGGGTGAGAAAAAGGAAAATCACAGAATCAGTCAGGGTTGGAAGGGACCACAAGGATCATCTAGTTCCAAGCCCCCTGCCATTGGCAGGGACACCTCACACTACATCAGACTGGCTAGAGACTCACCCAGCCTGGCCTTAAACACCTCCGGGGATGGGGCTTTCACCATCTCCATGGGTAACCCATTCCAGGGTCTCACCACCCTCATGGTGAAGAACTTCTTCCTAACATCCAGTCTGAATCTACCCATTTCTTGCTCTGTTCCATTCTCCCTAAAATAAGAGGTGTTTACTGGTTTTTTTTAGTAGTTTCATCAGTGGTGCATTGCACCAAATTTTACTTCTCTAATGTTTATGATTACCCAAGAAACCAAAACTCAACAATTGCACAAAACTCAAGTGCCAAGCTTTGCAGTACTTGGTCTAGATGCAGCAAAAGAGTAACTGCACTGAATCATAGCCAAAGAAGATACCTTGCTGCTCATATTCTAGCTCATCAACATTTATATTCCTCAGATATCACATACTGATCCACATGAAAGCTCTGTGGTAGAAAACAGCTCTACCAGCAGATGAGTTACAGTGAGCAGCTGGCCAGCAGAGCAGAAGATGCATACTGTGCATCAAGTGTCAGCCTGGCATGACTGATGGCACATCTTACCATAAGCCCTGCTGGGACCATACCAGAGCACAGGACAGAGAACTGGCACCTTCAAACAGGACAAACTAGTAAGCACACAGAGCAACACAATTCCACCAAAATATAATATTGACTTTTTCAGAGCAAATCATTTGAGAGGTATGTGGTATTTTGTGCTATTATTGATAGTTGGTGCTTAAAAGCCCTCTCTTACATCCTGCTTAATTAGGGATTTGGCTGCTACGTTTTTCAGAGACAATTCAGAAGTAAGCAATCACTAATACAAAAACAATCCTTGGCATGCTGGATGACAGCTTTTCCCTTGTGAACACGACATGAACTATCTCCACAAACAGCAGTAAGTCATGAGATGAATAGAAGTGTAAGGACTGAGTTCATTATTAACCTTCAAAAAGAAATTTCGATCTCTGCCAACAACTGCGAGACTAATTGAAATGAGAATCTCCACCCAATGCATTAAGGTCTGTAAACCTGTGACAACTGACAACTATATATGCTAGGCCTGCCAAACTGTACTTCCAAATTATTCTTACTCTCAGATTTGAAGTTTTCAGTTTCTGAAAGGTCTCCTGAATGAAAAACACAATGGCTGTAAGCATTATTTATGGCTCAAAATTGTGAAGAGATTTTCACATAGCCTTGTTTGAAATATGGAAAGTTTCTCCTGTGCCTAAGGCTCTTGAAAAGAATTCTGCCTTGGTGAGGTTTGTTTGGAATTTTTTGGTTTTTTTTAGAGTTTTTCTTCAGTCATCTAAAGCTGAGAAAACAACAGATCTAAAGCACAACTGGTAAATAATAACTCAAGTTTTTAAAAATGGAGGGTTGAGCTAAGCGTGTTTATGTCTTCAGAAGCTCTCTCCAGACAAAAAAGGAAGAAGTCTGCCTACTGACAGCAGACACAGTATCCAGCTTCTAGGTTTACTTGCTTGCAAAGTGTCATTATGCTTCTGTCTGTCATTCAGCTTCTTAAAACTAAGCAAGTCACAGGAGCTTTCTAATAGGAGACATTAATTTTCAATTTTATGATAATTTTATTTATATAATATACATATCTACAAAACTACATCTATATATAATATAAAATAATTATTTTTACTTATTTATTTATAATAAATATATATAAAAATAATAAATTTTATTTATTACTATCTGATTTTCTAGTAAAACTCAGAACTTTTAAATTTTCTTCTTTTTTTTCTTTTTCATTTTTTTCCCCCATTCCTATTTTATCGGCACCTCTACAACACAAATTTAGCAGGTTTATATATGAGGCACAACCCATTCAGGTGTCAGGACTGCATCTGTTTGAAAGGAGAAGCTGTTGGTGCTTCATTGTGTAACACATCCTCTGCATGTCCACAGCACTGCTGCTCAAACACTGTGCAGAGAGGTCAGCACCTCTGTAAAACCTTTCACCACAATGGGGCATGTCCTGGATATTAAATTACTTTTCTAATCTGAATGTGGGCAATTCAGACCACAAACCCATAGCACTGTGCACCAAAAGAGAAACCTGAAGGTCACTTACTCCAACTTCCAAGTATCCTATGCATGTTTTTTCACACTTGGGTATGTAGATATGTCTTAGATGAACGCACATAACATGAATCATATGTTCTTACTGCCTCCTCATTAGACTGGAAATGAAGTTAAAGAGATAAAACAAGCATTTTCATTATTTTTTGTTTTCTGTATGAGATCTACAGCAGAACAAACAAAAGGGAAGGAATTTTCCAGAAAAGGGCAATAAGAACAGCTGTATTTTATTGTGCAAACCTCAAATGTGCTAAACAATCAATAAATGAGCTTTATCACCTAGAAAATGAGTTTTCATTAAACTTTTCTGTGGGACTTAGAAATGCATCGTGCAGTAAGACAATGCTCCCATCAAACTAGAATTGAAATGAAAAAAGATCTTTGACTAAATTAGCATATTTTGAATTATGCACAAAGGTATCCTTGCAGAGATGGGTAGTGTGATGAGGGAGCCTACTTTTGAGCTGCAACATTATCAGAGTTACTATCTTACTGTCATCAGCTACTTCATTTGCTTAACAGCAATAGGGAAGAAACACATCTTAGAAAAGTTGTTTTCCCAATAAATGTCACCAGTACAGTGATGCCTACTGAATGCTGCAGTATGTATGCAGGGACATTTTCATGTGTGCATGACTTAGAATCACAGAATGGTAAGGTTGGAAGGGACCTCAAGGATCATCCAGTTCCACCCCCCTGCCATAGGCAGGGACACCTCCCACTAGCACAGGTCACTCAAGGCTTCACCCAACCTTGCCTTGAACACCTCCAGGGAGGGAGCAGCGACAACCTCCCTGGGCAACCTGTGCTGGTGCCTCAGCACCCTCACTGTAACGAGCTTCCTCCTAACATCCAGTTTCAATCTCCCCTCTGCCAGTTCAAACCCATTGCCCCTTGTCCTGTCATTACCAGTCCTTGTCAATAGTCCCTCGCCAGCCTTCCTGTAGGTCCCCTTCAGATCCTGGAAGGCTACTCTAAGGTCTCCTGGAAGCCTTCTCTTCTCCAGAAGAGAATTCTGGAGAATTCTTTAGTTTACACTTTCTGTTGCTAACAATCATCTTGGGTTAAAATCACTTTTCCAGGCAAGTTGTTTCCCAATACAGAGTCCAGCAGAATTTTTGGTGAGAAAAATCTAGTAAAATTTAAACATAATTAAGTTTAGCACAGGCGCATCTTTTGAGCAGCTAAAGCATTTATCTAAGTATATTTGAAATGGAAATGTGCCATTGCTCAGGGACATTTTTAATACTGAGAGAGACCTATCGGTGGACAAAAGAGAAAGAGAGAGCACATGTTGAGTGCATGCTTGATAGTCCTTGCAATTTATTGTGAAGTACCACTTGTAGCAGGCCTGCCACAGAGCCCTTGGTTTGAAAGGTTAATGACTGCAGCAATCACTATTTCAATTTACAAGAAATGGGATGACAGGAAGCCAAATACAAAATGGAGAGGTCCCACTGCGATGGCAGCTGAGCAACAATTCATCAACAGAGTGCAGGATCACTGTAAAACCAGAGGGCTAGGCACATTCTTTTGAGCCTGGAAAGGCTGAGAAAGATAGCATAGAAGCTTTAAAATTCCTAAATTGTTGAATACAGGCATAGGATCTCCCTTGGTACTTTTCTTTCTAACAGTTGTTAGGTCATCTGAAGGCACTCAACCCACTTTCTTCTGTTTGTTTCAGTGTATCTCCTCCTGTATTTAAATGTTGTCCCTGACCACTACCAAACAGCCACTGCTGAGATGGGCATTTCAGTATTCTTTGGGCCTTTCCTGTGCAATTGTTTAGTTTTGGCTTCTTGGGTAATCATAAACATTAGAGAAGTAAAATTTGGTGCAATGCACCACTGATGATGATATTAAAAAATATAGTAAACACCTCTTACTTTAGAGAGAATGGAACAGAGCAAGAAATGGGTAGATCCAGACTGGATGTTAGGAAGAAGTTCTTCACCATGAGTGTGGTGAGACCCTGGAAGGGGTTGTCCAGGGAGGTGGTGGAAGCCCCATCTCTGGAGGTGTTTCAGGCAAGGCTGGATGGGGTTCTCGCCAGTCTGATGTAGTGTGAGGTGTCCCTGCGCATGGCAGGGGGCTTGGAACTAGAAGATCCTTGTGGGGCCTTCCAACTCTGACTGATTCTATGAATCTAAAATTCTTGCTTCCTAGAGCATCACTTACACTACTACAGTGTAACCTGAGACTCTCTGAAGTTTTCAGCTGTGTACATATGCACAGAGATGCTAAGACCCTACAATCCTACTGTTTGCTGGGTATGATGTTTAAATTTCCTACATCAGAAAACCAAATGGATGAAAATACATTTAAAAAATTACCTTTTAAATTTTGTATAAGTAAAAACCACAGAATAAATCAAGCCAAAACTATAGAAATACAGCAGTATGTGCTGCTTGCTCATCTGAAGTCAGTCAGAACTATATGTAAGGAACTAAAAATCATAAACAATAAATAACTGGATGTAAGCTGTGAGAAGTTCTGGTCATGCCGATCTCAGAATGGACATTCTGACACTAGTCAGGACTCAGGCTGAAGTGAGAATTTATAGACAAAATTTTTTTCAGTTGGGACAAGAAGAGACTAGGAAATGTGACAGAGGCATGTAAAACAGAGAATCTCTTGAAAAAGTAATGGTAATAGTTATTCACTTTCTCATAGCAGAAATACTATAAATAACTTATTAAAATAAAAGGCAGCAGATTTGACACAGAAATGAATTATTTTTCACAGAAGGCATAATTATGTATGGAGCTAATTTCCCACAGGATCCTGCAGATGTCAAAAATACCCTGGTAGGTTCAAAAAGTAATTATCACAGTTTCTGAAAGAAACTTTGGTTAAAGTATGTAAAATACAAAGATGCAATTAAAGCTCTCAGCACAGGAAGTATTTCAGCAGCAGAGAATGGTATCAGAAGGGAATTGTCACTCTTAATTCCCCTATTCTTATATATTTTTTCTGTATCTGGCCACTCTTGAAAACAAGAATCTGAAACCACTGGGTTTGTGTGGCATGCTTTTGACAAATAGCAGCACTAGAATCTTCCTGTGACCAACACAGCCAATGCCAGGCAGCTCCACAATGGACCCACTGCTGGTCAAAGCTGAGACAATCAGCAATGGTGGCAGCACCTCTGTGACAATGTATTCAAGAAGAGGAAAAAGTTATTGCCCCAGACCAAGAACAGCTGGAGAAAAGAGTGAGAATGTGTGAGAGAAACAATGCTGCTGACACCAAGGTCAGTGAAGGAGGAGAGGAAAGAGGCGCTCCAAGTGCCAGAGCAGAGATGCCCCTGTGACCTGTAGTGAAGACCACGGTGAGGCAGGCTGCTGTGCTGCAGACTAGCAAAAATCCATACATAGGACATAATTCTGCTACATAAACCAGAGTATGTGCAAGTACTCTGCCAGCTGATAGCAGCTGTATTACCTTTAGGACCTCGGTTTTCACAGAAAGCTCCTTTGAAGCCCTGCCCGTGCAGTGTGATGCTAATGCAACTGTGCTGTAGGATGTTGAAGATTTAATCTAACAGGACTATAAATTCAGAGCACTCCAGGGATGGCCTCACCAATGCTGAGTAGAGGGAAAGGTTCACTTCCCTCCACCTGCTGGTAACACTTTGCATAAGGCAGTCCAGGAAACCATCTGCCACCTTTGCTGTAGGGACAGGTTGCTGGCTCACACTCAACAAAGCAAAGATGCCCCCAGCATATACTGATGCTTGAAGCACACAGAGCTGGAGATAGTGGCAGAACAGCACTGGGCTGGATCAGAAAGGACTGAGAAGGGAGGTGGCCTGTGGCAAGTAGGAGTGGATGAGTGAGCACTGTCAGGAGACCACCTAAGTGCAAACTATAATATCACCATAATGTCAGCCTGTACCAGTACCCAGCAAAGCTACTCAAACTGTAGCTGATAAAAGCTGGATATGGGACACAACAGATAGCTTTTCAGCACAGGCAAGCTGCTCTGAAAGCTGAGGCAGACCTACCCTACCAGAAGTCACTAGGGAAGTGTGATCTAGCACCAAAATTTGCAGTAGAAACTGCTTAAGAAATAAAACAAATCCCAACTCCACTGAAAGTTTTGAAATCCTTTTTGAAGTCTAATGCTTGGGCTACAGTCTAGTGCTTTAAACTGATTTATTTTCATGGCCATCACTAGCCCTGGGCACACTGTACAGTATTTTTTTAAGTAATTGATAATTTTGCAATTATGTTAAACACAAACCTCAGAAGTTCACGCTCATTAGTCCTAAATAATTGAGATATTTCTACATGCATGTCTTGAATTATCAGGTACTGATAAGGAAATGAAACACCTGAATAAAGATGCATTACCATACGTTACCAGCAAAAATCCTTTGATGTAAGCAGACCTTACAGCTTTGAACACAAAAGCATGTGAAGAGCTGGAATTCCTCTTTTCATAAACCCAGTAAAATGGTTAATACTTCCTTAGAACCCAATCTCTTTTTCCATACCTCATTTTATGCAGAGGATTATCAAGGTCTTTCATTTCTGAGACTCTAAAAATAATCATTCTTAGAGAAACAGACAGAAGGCTTATTATAGCCACTATACTTTTTACCTTTTTGCCTTGGATAATTAGGGACATTAGTTCATGATTTGCAGCACCTGGGGAATACTGTCATTAGCAGGGGAATGTTCTCTGGTACCCGGAGGAAATGAAAAGCTTTTAAGAGCAATCACTGTTAATCACTACTATGCCAACATTATATGCCATCTGGAACTGAAGATGATATATAGACAGGACACAGTAAGTGACTGTATTTTACTTGCCTTGCAAGCCCTCAATAAAAAATGTACTTTTAAAACACTCTTTTTGGTTAAAAATCCATGGTATCTAAGAATCCTGCAGGATTCACACTTCTTGTACAAGCTATTGAAGACACTCTCTTGGATTCCACAGCTGAGCTTGCTTCATTGTGCTTTTAGCATTATTACATTTTGTTTCATAATTTGATTTGAGAAGTAAATGCCAAGGGCATGAAGAAGGCCCTTTTGTAAGGGTGAAAGCAAAACTGAATCAAAAAGTGATAAATGCAATTAAATTTATCTTTACATTCAGCTCAGCAGGAGACTTAGCACCTGAAGAGTTGCAGTCCTCACAGCTGAGTATATAGAATAAAAATTACGCACTGGTGATTTGCAAGCAACTGCAAGTACTATTTTTTTTATACCAAGTAATTTCTCTCCAGTGTTAATTGCATGTAATAACCTACAGATTGTTAATCATACAAAAGCAGAACAAAACAGAGAGAAAAGGCCTATTAAAAAAGCAGAATACTGCTTTTTTAAAAGAAAAACAAATATAGTATTAATAAAACCAGGAGAAGCTCTTGCTTTTGGTGTAGAGTCAGAATTTAATACTAACTAAAATCTTATTGTGTCTTATTTCTCTGCTGTACTAACCACAGATGCCCACATGAAGGCCAGCCTCAGAGGGTAGCAAGTAGTACACACTGAAAAAGGAGGCAACCTGCACCCAGCTACCAGGGTCCTCAGTGGGGAACTTTACCAAATGAAAACATTGAGCCTGCCAGCAGAGCACAAATAATCAGTCAAATAAATCGCAACTAATGGCTCCTAGTTGTGGCGGAAGGCCCAAATTATACCTGGCACACATATCGTAGGTATCCGCCTCCTTTCTCCCCTTCTTCTCGGGTGGGAGAAGCGGGAAAGCAGACAAAAGCCTTGGCGCCTCACAGTCTACAGAAATCATGGTGCTGGACTTACGCGTCTCCCTTTTTTTTGAGGTAACTTCGGATTGGTTCAAGGAATGTTTCTTGTCTGTTGCTATTGGTCAAAAAACACTCGGTCAAAATGCTTAAAACCCCCCAGCCAACTCGTTTTGTTGTTGCCGTGTTTATTTTGGTCTGCTCCCTGTCTGTGCTGCTTGGCATCACATAGCAGGGGACTTTTTTCCTTTTACCCACACAAACGGCAGACCTGGTCCTGCCTGCTCGCCGCACCAAGCCAAGGGACTGAAGGGCTTACCCCGCGCTGGGGTGTAGCTGTCTGCCTGAACTCAGCCCAGCCCGAGTCTGTCTAACTCTCGCTGAGCCTAGGCGGCAGCCCAGCAACAATTTGACGACACCGGGACGTGCCGACTCGTTACTCCAGCCGGAGAGGCGACCCCCCTGCCCTGGCCGTGCGCTACAGCCGATCGGACTGCTCCAGCCCGGGAATCTGGATCCTGCTTCGCCCAGGGGCTCCACACTCCGAGACCCTCCCAGGAACTGTGGAAGATTTGCCTCGCGCCCGTGGATCTCCTCAGACAACGTGTTCCATTGAAGCTACGCAAGCAGCAAAGCCCCACACATCGCCACCACGTGGCAGGAACCATATTTTTCTTCAGTTAAGCTTTTACGGATAATTTAGATTATAATTACTGAGACTCCAATCAGTGAGTAAACTAAACTCTCTTTTCTAAAGTTCATGTTTAATCTTTAAGCAGTGTTTGTGCTGCAGGACTCTCTAGTTATTTAAATTTTCTAAAAAGTTTACAACAATCATATCAATTAATTTGATTGAATATATCTACATTCTGCAAAGACAGTTTAACCAACCGCATAGTAGAATCTGTGTGTTAATTGTAGATGAGTTTGGGGGAATTTTCTTTGTTTAATACAAAATAGCTAATATTTTCATATCAGCCTCATTATAATTCATTTATAACCCAGATTCAAATCCCTCAAAGACACTAGTAAAGGGATCCAACAAGTTTACAGATTTGTAGAATTAGAAAGAACTGAAGAAGCCATCTACTGCTGCTCACTGAACAAAAGGGAAAAAAACCAAACCCCAAACCTTCTAGTGCAATTTATGCCAATTACTTCTCATGATAGCTACTGTGAGCACAGAAGTCAAAAACCTTTCCTCTTACTGACCAAATTATTTAGGACTTATGTTCTCCCATTAATATATGTTAAGACAAACAGCCTCAACATAATTTTCAATCTGTTCTTGAACAAAGTGCTACTATACTCAGTACTCATTGTTGCCTTCTGGATACTTTCTAATTTGTCTGCAATTTTGGTCATTAAAGAACTCAATTGTTGCAGAGTGATTGTCTCCTCATCTTACCAGACATGTAGTATTTAGCTACTGAGTTCCATGAGCCCCTCTGACACTCATACTGCTGGGATTGCAGTGGCTCATCCTAAAAAGGGATGGTAAAAATCAAAAAGGAAGTGCTTACATTCTTGAAACCTCTATATAAGATCTGAAGTTCCTTCTTTGTGAATTTACTCTGTGCTTCCAGAAGTTCAAGAGCTTCAGGTCTATGTCGTACTGTGGCCATTTCCATTTCATCTTCTACAGTGTCTGCAGAATACAAGAGACAGAGAAGGAAAGCTCAACAAGAAACCCAGGATGCAGAAACATCCTTGCAGGAAACAACCAGAAAAAGTCAAATGACATTCCTTAAAGAAGAGTTTTTGCAGCTTTCAAGGCAAATGACAGGTTCATTTTGAACTCAGAGAGAAAGGCTATCTACCTGCCTCTGTGGCTGTACAGAACAGGGAAAAGCAGTGATGATCCAGTGCTCTGCATATTAACACATCAATACAGACAGCAATAAACTGCAAAGCCAATACTCAGCAAGGGCATTCATGACACACTCAGTAGGGTTCTTCTGTTTCTTTGACCTTCTGATCAAAGAAAGTGATTGTATTAAACTTTACTGACTCCAGAATGCTGGAAATTTGCCTTGGTTAATTAATGGTTGTTAATCCATGGTATCAGACTGGGATCTTCAGTGGGTTTTTATTGTGAAGAGGTGTTTTGGAAAGTGTGGGGGACTGATGTTACACATTCAACAGCAGACCTTACATCTTTGGTGCAACCAACCCTTCAGGGCAAACATGATTACTGATGGTGAGCAGCAGGGAGGAACATGATGATTTTGCTGACTTCATCATTAGGTGAATAAAAATGTGGATATACACAGTCAAGGCTTACAGCTGAGTGCAGCCCTAAAACAATGAAAGATAGCAATGATTTTTTATTCCCCCCCCAGGTAGTTTTAAATGTGAAACTTTGATAAAACAGCTACAGAAATTTATAATTTGTATTTTTATATTGGGTGTCAGCCACATACTTGATCAAAAATATGAATGTGTATATCCATTTTTAAGCAACCCCAGCAGTAAACATAGCTTATGTAGTACTTGGGGCTAATTCGATCAAACCACAGTGGTTTAAGAATTACACCAGCCATAGAAATGTAACTTGATGGAACACATGTAATTATCACTTCCACAAAGCTGAAGATACATGGATTTTATTTCATCAGAAGATGGGACTCTGCCTTTCTAAATAAGCTCAACTCAATTTTCATTACAGCACAATATTAGGTTATTCCATTAAAATATTGTTATGCTTATACCTTCACATATTTTTGTTCTGCTGCAATGCAGTAAGTGTAACTTTCAGCTGCTTGGGAGAAACCTGGTATCAGATGATACACTTCAGCTAAACAAAAAATGAACACCCTTTAAACAGCTATAATCATAACAGATAAACTGCTTGCAGAAATCTTCACAAAACTGTAGGACTTTGTCTTTTCTCCTGCCAAAGAACAATGCTGCCATGAGAACTCATCTCAGGAATATGGTCTCAGTGTCACCCTGATGATCTCAGTGTTACCCAATCTCACAATGTCTGTTGTGTTGTGTACTGGTTTGTGGACAAACTATAAAATGTTGATGAAAAGCTCAACATGAGCCAGCAGTGTGCACACAGCCCAGACAGCAACTGTGTGCTGGGCTGCAGCAAGAGCAGGGTGGGCAGCAAGGCAAGGGAGGGGATTCTGCCCCTTTACTCTGCTCTCCTCAGACCTCACCTGCAGTCCTGTGTGTAGTTCGGGAGCCCCAAACACAAGAAGGACATGGAACTGTTGGAGCAAGTCCAGAGGAGGCCAAGAAGATGCTCAGAGGGCTGTAGCAGCTCTGCTCTGAGGACAGGCTGAGAGAGTTGGGGCTCTGCAGCCTGGAGAAGAGAAGGCTTCCAGAAGACCTTGGAGTGGCCTTCCAGTATCTGAAGGGGGCCTACAGGAAGGCTGGGGAGGGATGATTTACAAGGTCCTCTAGGACTAGGGTTAATGGGTTTAAACTGGCAGAGGAGAAATTGAAACTGGATGTTTTAAAGGGCTAGGATCTGAACTCCCAAGACAATAAGAAAATTTCATCTTATTTCTTCAAAAAGACATGATGAGGTGCAAAGAGGAAGCCTTGACAAACCCTCCTTTATGGATGAAATAGAAATAAATAGTTCTAGAGCTCAGAAGCTGCCTTATTCTATGGAAGGTATAGCAAAGTTCCAGTTTAATACTGAATGAGAACATCCATGTTTTATTCTGTACAGTTTCTTAAGCCATCATGTTTTGAGGGATTGATTTTTTGTACATTCTTTATGCAGTCACTAGTGTCTCTATAACAATGCCATGCTGTAGATATGTGGCCAAATTTTTATCAACTGCAAGTCAACACTGTTTGCAGTAAATTGGTGAAAGAATCAACCTGAGAACAGATATTGTTGAAAAGTCAATTGTGGTTTATGTTCAAAGAGTTGTATGGGATTTAAACAGACTATTGACAGGAAGGGACTGGGAATGAGCTTTCTAAGCACCCATTTGTGAAACAACTGGCTACCTAGAGAGACATCTACAAGCTTTTCTAGAAGCTAAATGAACACACACAATAAATGTGAAGATAAAGCCCAAGAAATGTGATGCTGAGTACAACATTTGGTACATCCTTAGTACTAAACATTCTGATGGTCTTTTCATGATTCAAGAAGAATCTAGAAGACTGTAACATGGTGATGATTGTGTCTCTGTTAATGAAAAGGTCCAGTTTAACAATCTCTTCACACTCTGCATCCACAGACTCTTACAGATCTAAGTAAACAAAATATAAGATCACAGTAAGCTTCCTTATAATGTGCCAACTACATTGATTAAAATACCAGAGCATTTATGAGTCACTTGCAGATTTGTATTCTTTTTCTTCACACTTATGGCTACTCTTATCCAAGCTGGGGGGAAAAATAATCTGTACTTTAAAATATGCAGAGAAAATATGTGAGAAGTCAGCTATTTCTAAACATCACTGATTTCCATGGCATTCATGAAAAATTAGCTATTGAAATTCCCTAGTTTCTTCAGCCTAAGATAATTAAAGATTGGTGTTTGTTTTTTCCATCAGAACCTAACACATCAACTGAAAAACAGAAATTAGTTTCTATTCACTCACTCATCAATATACTGAATAAAATACTCTTACTTATTTCGTAATAAGGAGCTTTCTTCTAGCTGTAAAGACAGTTCTTCACCTATTTGCATAGCAGCTATGCTTTGAACCTTTCATTGTTCAGCAAAAACCAGAATGGGTAAAAGCAATGCACAAGGCAGAGATACAATGTATCTCCAAACAACGGCAGTTGCAGAACCATGTCCTAAGTTAGGGTTCAGTTCATACCTGTGAAAATTGTCCATAAACACCTTTCCAAATCCTTTCCTGAGTCTACTCCTGTCTCTAGTACATGCACTAGCTGCCCAGAAAGCCAACCAGAGTCTGGGCTGCATCAGGAGAAGTATGGCCAGCAGGGCAGGGGAGGTGATTTTCCCCCTCCACTCTGGTGAGACCCCCCCTGGAGTACTGCATCCAGTGCTGGAGCCCCTGGGACAAGAGGGATGGGGAGGTGCTGAGGCATGTCCAGACAAGGGCCATGTGGATGAGCAGAAGGCTGGAGCACCTCTGCTATGAGGACAGACTGAGGGAGTTGGGGCTGTTCAGTCTGGAGAAGAGGAGGCTCCCAGGTGACCTTACTGTGGCCTTCCAGTATCTGAAGGGGGCTACAAAAAAGCTGAGAAGGGACTTTTTAGGCTGACAGGTAGTGATGGGACTATGGGGAGTGGAGCAAAGCTGGAGATGGGGAAATTCAGACCAGACGTGAGGAGGAAGTTCTTCACCATGAGGGTAGTGAGATCCTGGAATGGGTTGTCCAGAGATGGTTGATGCCCCATCCCTGAAAGTGTTTAAGGCCAGGCTGGATGAGGCTCTGCACAGCCTGATCTAGGGTAGGGTGTCCCTGCCCATGGCAGGGGAGTTGGAACTAGATGATCCTTGTGGTCCCTTCCAACCCTGACTGATTCTATGATTCTGTGATTCATTTAGGTAAGGAAGGATGGATTCAAGTTTAAGCTTACTAGGTTAAAGCACACAGACAAGAAAAAGGTATTCTTTGACATCCTTTGTTCAATGGGAATACTGAAACACTATTATTTTTATTTTCAGGTAACCTTTGTCTGCACATAGTGCTAGAAGCCAAGTGCAAATGTGCAAATTCAGGCTATGCATAACTCAGCAAATTACTAGTTATAAAAACATTTCCCCTTAATGTTTCCAAGGAATTCACATTATTACTGTAGGTAGTGCTGGCTTCATTCCTGGTACATTATAATGTTGCTTCTTTCACGCTACTGGAAATCAAATAGCACATTATGTCAAAACTGGATAAGAACAATGTGTGTCCACACTGATAGTATTATTTCATATAATATTTTCAATTAATATAACATTCTTGCTTACTACAGCACTTCCTTACTCATGAAAGTACAGAGAAAAATGCTCAGTGCGTCTTTCTTTACTGCTTGGTTTTTAAATATGAAATATTTGACTTCTTGCTGGAAGTCTTTTGTAAACCAGAAGAGAAAATGCAAAGTTTTGCATAGTCAAGGTTACTGAGGCTGACTCTTAAGTATTTTTGTGTTGCCTGTGCAGAAGAAAAAAGGCTTGCATAAAAGTATGCAAGGAATAAGAATGCATTATTCTTCAACCAACTCTAAGCTAACAGAGCAAATCCTTTATCTCCATTTTCTACTCCATGCCCTATGAAGTGTGGAAGGCCAATTTGGATGGGGCTTTGAGGAACCTGAAAGATGTGTCTGCCCATGGCACAGGGGTTGGATCTTGGTGATTTTAAAGCTCTCCTCCAACTCAAGCTATTCTGTGGTTCCTTGAGTGTTCTAAGGCTCTATTACTCAGTCACACAGCTGAAAGCAACTTCTACAGTATGAATTACTATCAGGTGTCACAACAGTAACTGAACTGTTTAAGCTGTACTATTTTCAAGCAAAACACATCAGCTGAAGCCACCCTGAAAAAAAGCCCAACATTGTGCATCCACATCTGTAGTCCTTTTCATCTCTGAGATATCAAATACTTAGAAAGGAAACCAAGTACTACAGTCTTCTCTATAGAAAAGTGTATGAAAGGCAGTGAAGTCAGACAGTAAAAAGAAAGCCTAGATCTGAAGGCTGGGCACTTATTAGGGGCCTGTGTTCACAGCCAAGTTGCCCTGAGTTGTCTCATATTTGGTGGACATGGGGAAGTGCTCTTGGAAGCTTTGTTTTCTTTTTAATCTCAGATCGAGCAATATGCTTTATCAGAAGAGTATAGAAGCAGCACAGGGGCCACTCATCTTCTATTTTTAGGTGCACGTATTAGTGTCTACAATTAAATCAAATTAGCTTGAATTGGGTCCATAGGGGTATTTTAAAATTTTAGTAGCCAGTTTAAATAGGAAGATATTAGTGTTACTCCTATAATCTATCTCTGTAATATATGTGTAGGGATGGATCTCTGCCTCTCCCTCTTTTTTCATCTGTTAACAATCCTGGATAGATTTTATGTTCTCACAGCATGTCAAGACATTAAATGTAGTGTCAGTGTACTTTCCTTTATCTTCACATTCACAGGTTTTCAGTACTGCTGACAGTATTCTGTGGATTGGGCAGCAAGCACACACAGGCAAGTACCTAAAACTTTTCACACATCTGGAGACCAGGTATTTCATTTAAGCAGAGAACCACTTCTCAACTAGCTTTCAGAGAAGGAAGTGCCAACCCAGCAGTTGCTATGTGGCAGTTTCTGGCGCTAGTATCTTGCCATCCTGCTCTCATGGACCGGTCTGTGACCAGCCCACAGATTTGTTCACCATTTGATTTTAAACCTCAGCAGAGCATATGATTACTTCAGCAGGTATCTCGTCTGGCAAATGAGCAGTTAATGAAAGCATAACTTTGAATGCATGCAAACCTACAAAAAAAAAGTCAAATGAGAAATAAAACTTGCTTTGAGTAACAGGAGATGTCGTTTTGGCAGCCGAGCAGGGCAAGAGCTTCATAAGTCGCTCTTTAATGCTGCGTTTGGAACTGTTCTGAGCGTAGAGGAAACCTAAAAAATATATTATCAGGACTGTTAACACAGGCTTGAGAACAAATGCGGTACATGCTGCAGAGCTCATTATTACAGCACAATCCTGATGGGAAAAGGCCAAGCAGATGGCAGCCATCCTGAATTGCAAAGGGCAACCAGAATTTCTGAACAGGACAACAAAATTGTTTTGTCTCTGTGCTTTTTCCAATGACAGAGATTGGGTTTTTTGGGGTTTTTTTGCATGTCTGCATCTCTCGTGAAGGTCTTATAACCCACTTAAGTTCTTATCACTCACTTTAAAACATCTAACAGAGTAGTATCAGATTAGGTATTTAAAACACAAGGTAAGAGAGTTCATAAAAATTTTTATGCTAAAATATTTTAAAGACTTAGAAGCCTCTTTGGCTTTGAAGATTAACACGGAAAACAAAACCAAACCAAACCCAGATACAATCTCAGAGATAACTTTTGTTGTCCTTTCTGGCAGTCTTCTAGTTCCATGGCTGAGTTTTCCCACATAATTCATACAGCAAGTGTGATAACCAGTCTGGTACTTTTGCCTTCTCTGAATATTAAAATATCAACCATGACATGGAATCAGCCTCCCTCCTCTTTAATATTTGGCATTCTATATATGTATGTATAAATATAAAGAGACATGTAATCAGCCTCCCTCCTCTTTAATATTTGGCATTCTATATATGTATGTATAAAAATGAAGAGACATGTAATCAGCCTCCCTCCTCTTTAATATTTGGCATTCTATATATGTATATATAAACACATTAAGAGACAGGTAATCAGCCTCCCCT
>VWYK01018175.1:41845-61801 GCA_013399775.1 Semnornis frantzii | reverse complement strand
CTCTTTAATATTTGGCATTCTACATATGTATGTATAAAAATAAAGAGACAGGTAATCAGCCTCCCTCCTCTTTAATATTTGGCATTCTACATATGTATGTATAAAAATAAAGAGACATGTAATCAGCCTCCCTCCTCTTTAATATCTGGCATTCTATACATGTACATATAAAAATAAGAAAAAAGGATTACTTATTTTTATCTTTAAGTACTGACATGGATGAATAGTTCACCTTCACATGCCATAAAGCAGGTGCAGAGCACTACCTCTATTTACTGTGGAGGAATCTGTCAGAGTAACAGCCTGAGAGGTCTAACTAATCATTTTATATAAAGTGGGTGATGCAAGCAAGCATCTCCTGGATGGATATTCGCTGCAAATGATAGACTCAACAGCTGTAAAACAGTTGAGTAAATCATTTATGTTCCTGAGAAAGGTAAAGCTCATTTTGCACATTACGCAACTCCTGCATTTTTTCATCTCTTCTGGATGTGTTCAAATACAAACACTGCTCAGGAATGGCTCTTACTGCAACGGCAAGAATGCCAAACTGATGGGGCAAGAAATGGAAACATGACTGATGGTTCCTGTGCCAGCAGCAGAGTCACCAGCATAACCCACAGATATCCCCAGCACTGCACTTGTGCTGAACACTGGTCGCAGTGACATGATGTAAAACAGCTTCCTCTCTGTCACCAAACAATCTTGAGGAAGTATGTACTTGTATTTGAGAACAGGAGGAGAAAGTAGGAAGGCTTTAAGGATTTTAAACTTTGAAATGAAGGAAAAAACCCTCTTCCTTGGTATAAAACATTGAAGGAAATTAAAGAAATGGGGGAAACTAGGAAAGACTCAACCATATCCTTAGGAAAATCAACCATTACCAGGCAAATTCTGCCTCTATGAGAACAGCAGCTTTGGTGAACAGATAAAACAACCCAGTTTCAGCACAAGGTCAGATCAACTTAAACAACCATCTCTAGACATGTCAAAACCACGTAATACAAATAAGAATGAGTGCACCTATTATCTGGAGGCCTTTGCTAGCAGCTCAACTCAAAAATACTGCAGATAAATGCATCAACTAAATGACAGCTGTGGTCTGATGGGCATCTCAAAGCCCTTATTTTTAGTTTCAATACAAACCCAGAGCCTATAACTGGATACCTTGTGGTCTCAGCAGTAATACACTGAAGCTTGTACTGCAGATAACTGAATACAAAGCAAATTTGTTCATGTAAAGAATTTTTTTTTCCCTTACTAGGAATTCTTCTAACATAGACATGATCTAGAAATATCTATTCCTAGCTGGCTAATTTGAGTTAAGGTTTGCAATGTCCATGCATTACTTAATTACATAGGTCCACAGCCTATGTAATTACTAAAACTATATACAGTGCCTTCCAGCACCTAAAGAGATGGACTATTTCCAAAGGGTTTGATACTCAAAGGTATGAGTAAGCAAACAATTTAGCTACTTGCACAAAAGCCTATGGAATTCAAGGGGAACCATACGGGCTTTGCAGTAGTATGGTCAAACAACAAAAAAAATTAAAAGCTGTGGGAGGGGGAGAGAGAGAAAGTAACAAAATAATAGCAGAGGAGCAATTCAGAAGGTCAGTGTAACTTCTGTCCTCGCTTTGGCAGCTAATTTAAAATGTGCACAGGACAAAGGTGAAGGAATTGGTTTATCTTCTGACAGCACAAGGAAACAGCACAGAAGCATTTTGCTCCCAGTGGCTGCAGTCAGTTTATTCTGTGTCAACTCCAATCCACTGTCATGACCTCCTCATCAGTACAACAGCTCTCAATGTAATTTTTCATGTGTAAAGGACTGCTTAATAGAGAGAACATATTGCATGCTAAGCCTGTGCTGAGTCAGTGTTTAATGCCTATTGAAACACTCAAAGTGTTAATTAAGATGAAATAATGCAAAGTCTCTGTGAATTCTGGAGCCATTTGCCCAGTTTGAAACAGGATGAGGAAAAAGCTGCAACTATAAGGAAGTTAGATTAATTAAGAGATTAAAACTTATTATATAGTAAGAGATTCTCATCATATCACCAGTCTTCAAAAATGGCTGTTCATGAAAAGCTAAAGAGCCATGAAGACCAACACACTGAAAATGATGTCATTTACCTAGACCTGAGCAAAGCCTTTGATACTGTCCTGCACCACATCCTGATCTCTAAACTGGTGAAATATGGGTTTGAAGGGTGGATCATTGCATGGATAAAGAACTGGCTTGATGGCCACACCCAAAGAGTGGCTGCCAATGGCTCCCTGTCCCAGTGGCTAATGACAACTGGAGTCCCTCAGGGATCAGTCCTGGGACCAGTCTTGTTTAACATCCTTGCCAGCAACATGGACAGAGGCATTGAGTGTCCCCTCAACAAGTTTGCTGACAACACCAAGCTGTGTGGTGTGGCTGATACACTGGAGAGAAGGATGCATCCAGAGGGACCTGGACAGGCTGCAGAGGTGGGCCCAAGCCAACCTCATGAAGTTTAACAAGACCGAGTGCAGAGCCCTGCATCTCTGTCCACGCAATCCCAAGCACCAATATAGGCTGGAGAGCAGCCTTGAAGACAGGGACTTGGGGATGATGGTGGACAAGAAGCTCAATATGAGCCAGCAGTGTGGCCTTACAGCCCAGAGAGCAACCACAGCCTGGGCTGCAGCAAGAGAAGTGTGGGCAGCAGGGCGAGGGAAGTGATCCTGCCCCTCTGTTCCCTACTGCTGAGACCCCACCTGGAATACTGCATCCAGTGCTGGAGCCCCTGGGACAAAAGGGCTATGGAGGTGCTGGAAGGTGTGCAGGGAAGGGCCATGAGGATGATCAAAGGGTTGGAGCTGCTCTGCTATGAGGACAGACTGAGGGAGTTGGGGCTGTTCAGCCTGAGAAGAGAAGGTTCTGAGGTGACCTTATTGTGGCCTTTCGGTATCTGAAGGGGGCTACAAAAAAGCAGGGGGGGAACCTTTTAGGCTGTCAGGTAGTGATAGGACTGGGAGGAATGGAACAAAGCTAGAAATGGGTAGATTCAGACTGGATATTAGGAAGAAGTTCTTCACCATGAGAGTGGTGAGAGCCTGGAATGGGTTGCTCAGGGAGGTGGTTGAGGCCCCATCCCTGGAAGTGTTTACAGCCAAGCTGGATGCGGATCTGCACAGCCTGATCTAGGGTAGGGTGTCCCTGTCCATGGCAGGGGGGTTGGAACTGGATGATTCTTGTGGTCCCTTCCAACCCTGACTGATTCTATAGGACTGATACTGGTTCCTTCAAACTTCTAACGCAGATAACAGCAATTCTTAGCCCTCAAAGAGATGTTCAGAAGCAGCTGACTTTTCCAAACTCTTCTTGATTCTTTCTTAGCAATTGGTTGACAATATATTCCAGAGCTATTATCCCTAACCCTGTCAGTCACAAACTCTCCTGGACTAAGAATGAAGGTTCTTCAAATTCAGGTTAGTTCACTGGCACTGCCTCCTCTTGGGCTTGATAATTTGTTCCTCTGCAATGAAAATTAAAACTGAGAGAGACACTTTCGGCCACAATGCGCCACGGGAGTGTCCTAGAACTCACCTCCATATGACATCACCAGGAACAGTGGGCATTTGTCCCCAGAGATGTTCACACTTCACAAAACACTCTAACTGGGGCATGGCTTACATATTCTCATACCTAGATAGTGCTTTACTGAGGTGTGTGCAGCATATACTGAGCACAGCAGACATCCTTTAGGAGTGAGGGATATTTAGCATGATTTATGTCTGTTGTTGCAACTGACAGTGGCTGAAATTTCTGATTTACAAATATTTAAACTAGAGAATCACAGAATGGTAAGGTTGAAAGGCACCTCAAGGATCATCTAGTTCCAAACCCCCTGCCACAGGCAGGGACACCTCCCACTAGCACAGGTCACTCAAGGCCTCCTCCAACCTGGCCTTGAACAGCTCCAGGGAGGGAGCAGCCACAACCTCCCTGGGCAACCTGTGCCAGTGCCTCACCACCCTCACTGCAAACAACTTCCTCCTAACATCCACTTTCCATCTCCTCTCCGCCAGTTCAAACCCACTGCTCCTTGTCCTGTCATTGCAAGACCTTGTCAATAGTCCCTCCCCAGCCTTCCTGTAGCCCCCTTCAGATCCTGGAAGGCTACTCCAAGGTCTCCTGGAAGCCTTCTCTTCTCCAGGCTGCAGAGCCCCAACTGTTGGAGCCTGTCCCCATAGGAGAGCTCCTCCAGCCCTCTGATCAACTGTAGAACTGTAGCTCTACAATTCTGCTACTAGAAGTTTAATATGGAGGGCACCATGAATACACATGGCAAAACTGGCAGTACAATTGCTTTCTGAATTGCTGTTTTTTAATATTCTATTTGGCCAAAAGCATCCAGGATCACTGCTAATTGTGTGTGACACCAGGATCACGATGCTGACAGGCTGATGTACATTTGGTACTGCTGGTTACAACAAAAACAAATAGAAAAAAAAAAAACCCACATCATCAACACAGTCATCAAGAAATTTAAAAGCTAAAGAAAAAGGATGCATTAGAATATAAAAATTAAGGGATTTCTAAGTGACCATGCATTCCTAATCCTATACACCCTTACCTGCCCTAAACTCTTTACACATTTACTTATTTTCAGTATGATCCCTGCTTTAGGAAGACAGTACACAATGCCCTGCTACTACAGAAACAGGTGAAACTACCCCAGCAAAGACTATGAAGCCACAAAAGTGCTAAATATGTCTATGTGTGACTGTCTTTGCAAGTTCTTTGTAGTCAGCATGAAAGTGAGGGCAGGTAGGCCACTTTCTGCTGGTGTAGCAGATAAATCAGTGCGTCTCACATCCCCAGTCAGTGCACAAGATGAACTGTGCTGTGGCTGCCCCTGCCCCCAAGCTTTCCTGTCTGCATCAAATGTCCTCTCTTTGAAGAAGCACTCTCCTGCCATTCCTCCCACCTCGTTGCTGCCTTTTTGCAATAGGATTGGGTGATAATGTCAATGTAGAAGACACAATCATCACAGTGAAAAGAGGCTTTGGGACAGGCAATTCATCCTATTTCATAGAAAGTTTGAAAAGCAGAAACAATGCTCCCAAAAAATTCTCCCTCTAGTGAAACACAAAAGTCTTTTTCTTATCCCACTCTTTTTCTCTCCATGTTTGGTTTTTGGTGTTTGTTTTTTCTCTTTTGTGTGTGGTTTTGGGTTCTTGGTTGGGTTTTTGGGTGTCTGCTTTTCGTATGTTTGTTTGGTTTTTATTTGTGTGAGGTTTTTTGTTTGTTTGGGTTTTGTTGGCTGGATTTTTTTGTTTGCTTTTCTTTTCTCAAAGTCTTCTTCCTGCTGGCAAAGACAGCAGATGAGCTTCTACTGTTTAAGTCTCACTCCACTTTTTACTTGGCAAGCATTTACAATATACTGGCCACATCCAATACCTTGACAGTACAGCCAAGCATCCAGCAGTGCTGGAATTTGAACTTTGGGGTTTTTTTCACTTCCAAGATTTTAAGTCTTCCCCTGAAAAAGGGAAAAAAGATCTATGTTGTAGTAGTTCTGAATGTGATCTTTTAGGAAGAGGGTCAGTACAACACATGAAAGCCCAGCTGAACAGGTCATTTTCCTAAAGCACAGATTTTGGTAAGAAGTGACAAAGATTCTGAAGACCAAAAAAAAAAAAAGCAAAGCCAAGCCTGAAGTGTTTCTTGGCATAATGGTATACGCTCAATTTCAGCTGCATGATGGAATTTCTCCCAGGGCCTTAAGGGCTGGCAGCCCTACTAAACTGTTAATGGTTCAGCACAGATGGAGAAGCAAGGGAAACAAAATGAAGTGCAGATTTAATATTCACAGTTCAGGACTTTTGGAAGTGAGCCAAATCACAGTAGTGTTCCTTCCATGTAGTGAGTCTGGCAACGAAATAAAATGATGTACAAAATAAATATTTATAACTCCCTGCCTCAGTTCTTTGGCAACACCTGCCAAGGACCTGTGCAACTTTTCAGTAGGCTACTTGACAGATCATCAGAACTTTTGCCAAGCTAAGAAAACATTCTTGATGATCTTTTTTTCCCTGTACATATGTGGGTTTAGTTATTCTTCCTCTACAGCCCTTAAAACTTTCTATTTTTTCCAAACAAATGTACCTATCAACTATATTCAGTCAAACATCCCTATCAGTTTCATGGCCTGCTGAAGCTCCATAAACCACATCAGATCTGCTACAAGGAGGAGCCATGAAGGTATTGAGCTGAAAGCATGAATGACAGCAGTTTAGGGACTACCTTGAAGCACTCATTCAAGAGTTGCATTGCTCTCCTTCACATTAAACTCCTTTGTACCTGCAGTCTTAAATCAGCCTCCCAATGGCAGAGTAGGAGCTGGTAGCCACACTCCTCTACCACTGAATTTGAGATTAGAGTCAATAGAAACATCTGGAGGCTGACAGTACTGAAGATGGATTGAAAATCAAGGGCAAAGAATAAGTGACCTTGTCCAAAGCAGTAACTACAGCTGGGCATCTGTTGGGAGCGGCAAATGCAAAAGGGTGAAAGGAAAACTCTAACATCAAGGGAGAGAGGAAATACAGAAATGTCAATGTATAAAAAGGATAAACCCAAGAAGCAGGCCTGTTTTTGTCCAAACAGTCTTCATTACATTTCCTAAATGCAGCTTTATTATTCAGACCATGCCTTCTCCTGAAATACATGCAGCTTTTCAACCTGAAAAACTGATTCTGTTGTGAGCATTTTCCTTGCAAATGTTTAATGCAAACATTATCTAAAACTGTTATAAACATCACCAGGAGCACAAACACTGAAAATTGGAGAGTTTCTTCAGTGCAAAGCTTGCAAATATATTTTGCTTTTCAATACCACTTCATTAATTTCATGTGACTTAAGACACCTGCACACACATTCCCAGAGCATGTGTAAAACCAGGTTGGTGCCTTATGACAAAAAGTGTATTTATACCAGATCATTTGAGGAAAGCAAGCAGCAAAACCTTTGCTCATATGGTATTTATAAGCTGGAATGTTATTTTTCTCCATGTGATTTCTATTCTATTCTTCAAAATATTAACAACATTCACCTGAGGAATTAATGATCACAGACTTTGTCCAAACTTTAATATTGTGGTTAAATACTCTTTATGCAAGTTTGAAGGACTGACATATCTCATCTGACATGTAACACTTTGATCTCACCCCCTCGGAGGATGATGCTATGAAACCAGATATACTACTTGTATCAATACCCCTCCTGAACTGTCTTTGGCACACAGTACCCACTAAGTGCATCCATGACAACAGGAAAAGCAGCATGCTCTTTTCTCCCCTCAGATCACTAGCTTATACTCCCTAGACTGTGAGCATTTCCCAATCTTCAGGAACTTTATCTTTTTATCTAATATACTGCAGGGCTCACTACAGCTTGATAAATGAAATCCTAACAACTGCTGAGTTAAAATTGCCTTCACTGGAGAGTGTGTTTTAAAAGGCTCTGTTCTTAAAGGGCTTCTTTAAGGCATGGTTCAAAGTGACAGTGTCTCAAAGCAAATGTCCAGCTATTCAAAACAATAATGTGTGAGGAAAAAGTTTGTCCAAGGTTAGCCTAGAGACCAGGATTATTCCTCTTGGGATGTTTGGTAGTTTTTACAGCAGAAACCCAGGCTCCTTAAGATAATCTTCTGAAATGTTGTTAGGAGCATGTTGAAATCTCACTCACAGACTTCAGGCTACCAGAGCTGTGATTTCTTTCCAGCTTGCAGATTCAGGGTCAGATTTGTTGAGGTATCTGAAAGCTTATCTTCTTCCTCTTCCTTTATTGATGGCTACTTGGAGTATACACAGTGTTGTGACGACAGAGACATTTCCAGCCTAACCTCTTCCCTATTAAAGAAGCAGTCCAACACTCAAAATTGCCTGCAGCTGTGTTTTGTTCAGTAACCCTACTCTTCAAAAAACCCCACAGCAAGAAAACATTTCACTTTTTTTCCCCCATTGTACTAACTGTTGCAGACAAAAGCAAGAGGAGGAAAAAAAAAATCCCTGTATGCTATGTGCATACATTTGAAACACTGGACTGCTTAAATCTGAAAAGCCATGTAGCCTTGGAAGATCTTCCATAACTACTTAAAATACAGCTTCTTTTTCCAGACAGAATATCAAATTAGCCCAAATTATTTCATTAAAAATGTCAAAATGGGACTCTAATAGACTTTGAACCTTTCAGATAGCTATTGGGTATTTTCCATTAAATTTCTTTCTGTACTCCAATAAGAGTCACACTAATGATCTGAAATAAAAACGTGCCCCAGGGAGCATGTGATTAAAGGCTACAATATTGAGGAACAATGATGCATTGGTAATCATAAATTTGTAATATTGATGGCAAATGAAACTGTCTAATTTTTCAGCAAGCAATACACTCTCCCAGAACAAGTGGATCTGAAGGCATCTGAAGTCATTCACTAACAGTGAATTATGTAGACAGAAACTATATGGAAGTGACCTTTAGTCTGACTGCCTATCACATCCTATCATGCATCTATGTTCATAGAAGCTGAGCTTTCTTCACTGACTTAACAGATCAACACTGCTTGGGTTTGACAGCTGCATGTCACTGCTGTCGTGGTAGGTCCAGGTAGGCCAAATTGGGCTTCTACTTCTCCTGGCTTGCCCAGCCATGTTTTTCTGCTCTCCCTCCTGCTGTTTCGGGGAGAGCAACCACAGGAAAAGGGACAAAGGGCCTGGAGCCACTAAGTCTGGGGTCTTAGAAGGGTAAAGCAAGCCTATGGCTTCACCCAATATGGCCAAATCTTGGCTAACTGCCATTTGATTGGCTATCCTGTGTCCAAAGGCCCATTGGTCTCAGGCTGTATTGGATAATAGGAGATGAGCAGGGAGCACAGAGGCCTTTGCCATTCCGAGGTGTGTCTGTGCCTGCTGCCTCTGATACCTCCACGCATTTGGCCTGCACAGCCGGCGTGACACTGCAAGACATCTGCCTGAACCTGGAAGCCTTCTGCCCAGACAGAAGCCCTGGAGAGAACACAAATCATCCAGAGAGCCAGGAACAGGTCAGAGATCGTCTGCCTCCTTTCCCCAGAAGCCCGGGGAGACTCTAAAGCCTCTGACGGCTACCGACAGCAACCCTGCTACGAGCCTTGGGTACTGTCAGATAGAATTCTGTGAGTAAATGCCAAAAGCCTCTTGTAATTATTAATTGCCTTCTACCCTAAGCAGAAAGTAGCTCCTTGTGTCCATCCAGTGAGCAAGCAGAGTACTGGCTACAAGCGGTGTACTGACCGCAAAGCCTTCTCTGCCAGTTTAAATCGAGTTCAATTAATGTTTATATTTAATAGTTATCTCCAGATCCTGTTATAGCCTGTACATAGTTTCCATACTGTTGCAAAGAGTCTGTTATTATTATTATTATTAAATGGTGATCAGGGTGATGCGAGTTCTGAATATTTAATATTAATAAATTGTTAATTAATATTTTAAAATATAGTATCACATTAATTAATTACCCCATCTCCATCACAACTGCTCATGTTAACACAACCAAGTGGAATTAAAGCAATTAGAAGCTGCCTTCAAAAATGTAAGATGCAGATAGAGGTTTATGTTGGTGTCATGCAATGGATTTTCAAGGACACAGACCTGTAGGAGTGAGTTCACAGCTGAGTAACAGGAATGAAAAGAACTCTAACACACACATGTGAGAAAAGCAACTGGAAAAAGTAAGGAGGTTGGTGTAAGAAGGACAAGACTCGAGGGAAACAATATTGGAGTCTTTGCTCTGAATAAGGTTGTCACAAAATGAAAAAAAACTTCTAATGTTTGTTGGATACCAGAAAGTAATAAACTCGAGTTTCAGAAAATATTGATATTAAGGTTTGTTTGTTTGTTTTTTTAAATAATCCTAATAAAAGCAGTCAGATTTTCTAGGCACGGTATGGGCTTAACACTGCTTTAGTTGTTTCAAAGCATTTGACAGAATCACTCAGACCTTCAATTTAGGTGACAAACTAAATGACCATCTGACAATCTTGCTAGCTTTGTTTTCTTATTTCTATGAAAACTGACACAGTCCTAAGGAGAGTAAATGAACTCTCAAACTACAAACCTCCTTCTCTAACTGCCGCCTGTCAAGAATCTTCAGCTGGCTCCAATGTGGCTTTGGACTGTTAAACCTTTGAGGTAGGGATTGTGCATCCACCTGTGCCCGTAAGTATAGCCACTGATAAACACTAAATGAATCATCCCAGTAACCCTGGTTCTGTGTGGTACAGTGCTCTGAGTGAGCTCCCAGCAAAACATGTACACAGCTTCCTGAGGCAGGGCTTCTCCCACTTTCCTCCCCTCCAGATACCTGCATAATTGGTGATCCTGAGTCTTTATTCTAGTGCATGAGTTGTCAGTAAATATTTACCAAGAGTACTTTACCAAGTGCAGAAAGCAATATGATGGTCTATAACACAGAATTTTAGAAGACACCAACATTTCTAATTTTACAGACATATAGGACTAATGAAATATATCAGCCTTCACCTACATCAGATGTTTTATTACCTGAGCCTAATCTGACTCTCAGGTGTTCTTTCTCATTTTAGATGTCTTCCCAATCAGCATCAGAAAAAAAAAAAACAAAACCCCACAAAACTAATTACCCTGCCCCCCAGGAAAAAAAAAAATAATTTTGGTAGATACATTTTAGAAATCTACATACTATTTTCTTCAAAATATATTTCAGTATAACCACTTAGGAACCAGAATTATCTTTAGGATTAATGAAACAGAAGATCTGTATGCAAGATCAAGTGCACATTTTCAGTTATTAGAAGAACATTCCTTCTGGTTTGTAGGAACATTAGTGCTGCTTCCTCAGAGTAAAGGATGGAGAAAGCAGTTATTTACTGGTGCTTGAGTTTTGTAACGTTTCTCTTCAGCACTTAGAGAATCTAATTTCCTGTGAACGGGGCTTGTGTTATCATCCATCACAATCCTTTTGTCCTGGCTTCTCACACATATTGCTCCCAGCAGCTTGGACTGATAAGATGAGTGTGATCTTTTCCAACTACAGATGCTTGGATCCAAATCAAAACAGATACTAGTCAAACAATATCTGTTAGGGCAGTCCTGGTGACACACAGTCAGCTCTCTCTTCTCAGTTCTTTTATGACTTTATTGAAAGATCTTCTGTATCTAATTTGTAGTTTTCCCAGAGTATAACTGCTGTATACTGCTGTCACCAGATTGTATTATTAGTAACTCAACAGCACTGGAAGCTGAATGAAAGCAGCTGTCAAGCAAATTCTAAAATTACAGTTATTTGATTTTTCTTTTTCATTTGATGCCATATAGTGGGAAGCACACACCAGCAATTTGGTGTGTGTAGTAGGCAAAGTCATTATTTTTTCACATCTTTCTGTACAACTCTTGCAACTCAGAACCAACTGTTTTGATACTGAGATCTGTGTCTTAAACGATCAGAAGCACACAGGCCAAACTGAGACTTACTGAAAGTTTAAGCATAAAATGCATGCAAAACCAGCCAATTCTGCTCAGTTCTGAAAAGTGAGCCATGTTACATAGCAAGTTGGTGGGCGGATGAAAAGCTCAACAGGAGCCTGCAGTGTGCACGAGCAGCCCAGACAACTATCGAGTTCTGGGCTGCAGCAAGAGCAGTGTGGGTAGCAGGGCAAGGGAGGGGATTCTGCCCCTTTGCTCTGCTCTCCTCAGACCTCATCTGGAGCCCCCAGCACAGGAAGGACATGGAACTGTTGCAGCAGGTCCATAGGAGGCCACGAAGATGCTCAGAGGGATGGAGCAGCTCTACTATGAGGACAGGCTGAGAGAGTTGGGGTTCTGCAGCCTGGAGAAGAGAAGGCTTCCAGGAGACCTTGGAGTAGTCTTCCAGGATCTGAAGGGGCCTACAGGAAGGCTGGGGAGGGACTATTGACAAGGGCTTTTAATGCCAGGACAAGGGGCAATGGGTTTGAGCTGGCAGAGGGGAGGTTTAAACTGGATGTTAGGAGGAAGTTGTTTGCAATGAGGGTGGTGAGGCACTGGCACAGGTTGCTCAGGGAGGTTGTGGCTGCTCCCTCCCTGGAGGTGTTCAAGGCCAGGTTGGAGGAGGCCTTGAGTGACCTGTGTTAGTGGGAGGTGTCCCTGCCTATGGCAGGGGGTTGGAACTGGATGATCCTTGAGGTTCCTTCCAAACTTACCATTCTATGATTCTAAGTTAACTGCATCAGAAAGGTATCCAAGCAAATTTTCAGTAGCACTGTTGCTACTTCACAAGTTGGCAGAACAACACACTCCTTCCAGAGAGCAGAGTATGCAGTCCTGTTTTTGCTTTGTCTCTTTTTTTTTTCCCATCTCTTTGAAAAAACTATTAAAGCTACAAAAAGTTCAAAAGTCTGATCAGATGCAAAATGCAAATTGGATTAGTAAAGAATTATTGATGGAAGATTTCAGCAAGAATGGTTGAAAGATGAATCAGTTGTTGGCCAAAGAACGTCCCTCAGAATCCTTTTACACAGAAAAGAGACTTAAATAATGACTGAGACTGATTGTTTTGCTGAGTTGGTGTTTAGCCAGGTCAGCGAGCTGAACTCATCATGACCTTACACAGTCCCTACTTTCCGCATGAGGAAGACAGAAACATGCATTGCAAAATAGATACTTGAGGTTGGATATCCCAATGGGATCCTTGGTATATTGAGTTCATACTGAGATCAGATGTAGCATTTTGTGAAGCACAACCCTAATGAACCTTTTAAGGACCTTACTGACCATACAAAGGTACAGGCTATCTGTGAATGGCATGCTTTCATTCATGTTCTAGTGGTATCTACACTAAGCCAAGGCTCATTCTTCACCTTATTATGCCAGAGAGGCTATTCCTGACAGTATCTGAGAATTAGCAGAAGTTATCTGAGCTAACATTATCAGAAGTCACCTATCAAGATGAACATTTTCAGAAAGAGATCATCATTATTTCTGTTAATAAACTCTTCCTACTCAGTGAAAGTGTCAGAGCCCCAAAGTGATAAATGCCTTGAATCAACATGTTTCTGTGACTTCAAGCTCTTCAGAGCTCTGAGATAATTACAGCTCCCTCTTCCTTTAGAAGGAACAATATTTCTTGAGAAAAAAACAATTTCACCCACAATGTGGCTCCTGTGATCTAAGAAATTGTAAATCATCTGGCCAGCAATTATGTGGAAACCAGGCAAAACAAAATAAAGCAAAACACTGCAAAACAGCCTCTGCAGAAGTGATATGATGTGTATTAGAAGTTTACAATCAGGAATGATTCTTGAGGTGTTACACAAAATGGGCACCCAAGGAAGTTAAGGCACTCAGAACTGGAGAGCACATCCACCTCTAAGCCTCTCCTTTTCTGCTTGCAAAGCAAATTACTGAAAATGCAGAGGGCTTAAGCTGTTTTCAGGCAAAGGTTCACAGGCTCACAGGATGTTAGGGGTTGGAAGGGACCCAAAGAGATCATCGAGTCCAACCCCCTTGCCAGAGTAGGACCAGACAAGCTAGCTCAGGTCATACAGGAACACATCCAGACAAGCCTTGAAAGGCTGCAGAGAAGGAGACTCCACAACATCTCTGAGGAGCTTGTTTCCTGTGACCCTTATGGTAAAGAAGTTTCCCCTTGTATTGAGCTGGAACCTCCTGTGCTGCAGCTTCCATCCATTGCTCCTTGTCCTATCCCAGGCAGCAAGTGAGCAGAGCCTGTTCCTCCCCTCCTGACCCCCAGCCCTCAGATATTTATAAACATTTACTAAATCCCCTCTCATTCTTCTTTTCCTCAGATTAAGCAGCCCCAGGTCCCTCGGTCTCTCCTCATCAGGCAGTGCTCCAGTCCCCTCATCATCCTCATAACCCTCCATTGGACCTTCTCCAGCAGATCCCTGTTTCTCTTCAACTGAGAAGCCCAAAGCTGAAGGCAGTACTCAAGATGTGGTCTCACTAGGGCAGAGCAGAGTTGGAGAAGAACCTCCCTTGATCTGCTCTTCCTAATACACTCCAGGATCCCATTGGCCTTCTTGGCCACTAGGGCTCATTGCCATCCCATGGATGTTATCCAGCAGCACTCCCAGGGCTGCTCTCCAGCAGATCACCTCCCAACCTGTACTGCTGCAGTTTATTTTTCCTCACCAGATGCAGGACTCTGCACTTGTCCTTGTTGAACCTCATTTGGTTCCTCTGTGCCCAGCTCAGTCTGCCCACGTGTCACCGGATGGCCGCACAGCCTTCAGCTGTTAGGTAAATTACTGTCATCCTCATTTCACGGTTTTGAGAACTGCACAACAGGAACTCTAAATCTGACTTTTAAAGGAAAACTTAACTCAATGTGAAAAAAACCAACCAACAACCTTGCATATTTCATGAGTTTCATACAATATCCAGTCCATGAACTCGCACAAGCTTTAACCAGCAGACAGAGACATGGATCAGGCACAATCAGATGCACTGAGATTTAGGTGGTAGCCCATGTGTTTGCTTCAAATACCAAATCAATTGCACGTTGTTTTTCCAGCAGACTAGAAAACAGGAATAACTTAAGTGTTAATGAAATAGCTACAGGTGCATGGATTTGATCAACTAACAGTCCTAAGAAGTTCTGGCAGAAAACACCTGCGGCAGGTTCATTAATGGCTGTTGCTATGGAGACACAGGGGAAAAAAAGAAAGGGGAACAAATTTGGGGGATAAAAAAAGGATGAAAGCACTATATGTGATTGTCATTCTGTTTATCCTCTTGGTAGTTTACAGCCAAGTTTACAACAACATGCCAGAGTACTTCTGAGATCTACAAGTGGAAGCAACCTTCCCTTTGTTATTAAGGTTTCCCTTCCCATCAGGCAGGAAAGATAAACGGATCAGTTTTACTGGGGCCTACAAAGGTCATTCATGAAAAGAGCAACTCAGTATGAGGAAAGGGGTATGTGGCACTTTGCTTTTTTTCTTTTTTTATTAACAGTATTAAGACTAGTGAAAAAAAAAAATCCTCCTGTACAGTATACTAACATATATTGCACTCATCCCACAGCCAGCTTACTCAACTGCCTGTGGTTCTGCAACTTCTTTCTTGCCCAGAAATTATCACCACTTAACAGACAGACCTATCAGAGATGTTTAGTTATATTTATTTTTCCTCTTACCTCCTCATCAACAATTTTTTTTTTGCTACAATGATTGTTTCATCTCTTTGAATGGTCAAATGTGTTTGTCATGGAATCAGTCAAGGTTGGAAGGGACCACAAGGATCATCCAGTTCCAACCCCCCTGCCATGGGCAGGGACACCTCACACTAGATCAGGCTGGCCAGAGCCTCATTCAGCCTGGTCTTAAACACCTCCAGGGATAAGGCTTCCACCACCTCCCTGGGCAACCCCTTCGAGGGTCTCATCACCCTCATGGTGAAAAGCTTCTTCCTAACATCCAGTCTGAATCTACCCATTTCTAGCTGTGTTCCCTTCCCCCTAATCCTGCCATTGCCTGGCATCCTAAAAAGCCTCAAGATACTGAAAAGCCAGATATTCACATCAGTGTAGAATACTGATACTGGTACAGGGTACAAAATGTTGTATCAAATGTCAATAAAAAATATTGGCTTCTATTAAAGATTTTGGCACAACAGGAGTGGGCTAAGTATCTTAGTAGAAGTAAAGATAAAGAAAGGATCTCCTCATTTTGAAATGACAGATAAAGACCTGTATGCTTTATTTGGTCCTACAATGGCCATCAACTACCAATCTGAAGTGGCCATGACAGAAGAGGCCTAAAATGCTTCCAAAAAGGTTTTTTCCATTACTGCCAGGAAAAACTGAGTCTTTAGCATGAGAAAGACACACTCAGAGATACCACTGAAAGTTGTGCTCAATCACATCTGTGAAAGATGAACTGATGTTGGAACAGATGAAGACAAAATTCCCCTGGATAATTTGGAGTTTGTTTAGCTTAGCGAATGCAATGCCAAGGAAAGAAATGGCTCTTGTCTGCAAATATACCAAAAAGTGCAAACTTGAGAACTGGAAATAATGCTATCTTATCCAGAGAATAATGTTGACACAAATAGGTATGAAATTACTGCAAATACTGTTGAGCTGGAAAATGATAAAAGATTTTTTAGCTACCATGAACCTGGAGTCCTTCAACAGCACTCATGGGTCAAGAAATTATCTAGCTTTAAAGTGAATGCTTGATTAAACAGCAGAAGAGATTCTATGAATGTTTGAGTCTGTGGGATTCAGTGACAAAGAACATATCTATGTTTTTATTTTCTACTTCTTTTTGGGTTACGATCAAGGTTTTGGTAGTGGCAGGGGTGCTGCAGAGCCACATCTGCAGCGCCATTTTTGCAGCACAGAGGACCTCACGCCAAGAGCCGAAGGGTATTTCCTGAAGGGAATTGCAGCCTATAGAATAGACCAGGTTGGACCTACAGATCATGGGAAGGACCCACAAGGGAGTAGAGGAAAAGTGTAACGAGGAAGGAGTGACATAAAAGGAATTGTTATGGACAGTTTGCAACAATCCATTCCTTATCTCCCTGTGCTGCTTGGCACAGGAGAGGAAACAGAAACAGGAATGGAGTGAAGTCAGGTTTTTGTTTCTCAATACCCAACTCTTTTTAATTGCCAATAAATTAAACTACTTTTCTCTGCCTGTTTTGCCTATAATAGTAATTGGCAGGCAATTTCCCTGTCTTTATGTCCACACATGAGCTTTTCCATCACATTTTTTCCCCAGGCTTGTTAAAGAGATATTACTAATTGCTAATCATCGGATATTGCTAATCACTCCCAACTACACATCAGTAATTTACTGTAACAAAGCAACTGGTGTTCTATGGCTGCATTTCTTTTGCTATTTGCTGCACTGACTGCTGCTGAAGTCTGAAATACCAGTAATTATGTAACTGTAGCAAATCAAGAGTTCAGGCTAAGAACTCAGCGTCATCCAGAGACTTGAGAAACAAAGGGGAAACACTGAGTAAAAATCAGGTAACCTGAAATAAGGCAAGAGCAAAGGTATTTGAACCCATCTGCTCTTGCCATATCCCATTTTACTTATAAAGAAAACGAAGAGTCCACATTTATCTCATTTTGCTGACTTGGAAGGAACCATAAAATTTGATATGCTGAGCCAGAACAGCCAAGGTACAGTCTCCGAAACTGGGTGATAGACTACATCAGGCCTGCAAGCTATCGAGTGCTCAGAGCTGAACGCTGCCTTCAACATAAAAATATGCTGTAGCAAAACAAAGCTTCTGAAAATCCCTTTCTAATTCTCACAAAAAGTATAAAGAAACATTGCTAAGGGAACCCAGGACATTCAATCTAGAGGTTTTAGAATATTGTCACTGTTTCTATATGAAAATATGCAAAGATACCATAACTTACATATGGGGTTCTGGGGTGATGAAAAGCTCAACATGAGGCTGCAGTGTGAGTGTGGCCCAGAGAGAACTGTGTGCTGGGCTGCAGCAAGAGCAGTGTGGGTAGCAGGGCAAGGGAGGGGATTCTGCCCCTTTGCTCTGCTCTCCTCAGACCTCATCTGGAGTCCTGTGTACAGTTCTGGAGCCCCCACCCCAGGAAGGACATGGGACTGTTGCAGCGGGTCCATAGGAGGCCACAAAGATACTCAGAGGGCTGCAGCAGCTCTGCTCTGAGGACAGGCTGAGAGAGTTGGGACTCTGCAGACGGGAGAAGAGAAGGCTTCCAGGAGACCTTAGAGTAGCCTTCCAGGATCTGAAGGGGGCTACAGGAAGGCTGGGGAGGGACTATTGACAAGATCTTGCAATGACAGGACAAGGGGCAATGGGTTTAAACTGGCAGAGAGGAGATTGAAACTGGATGTTAGGAGGAAGTTGTTTGCAGTGAGGGTGGTGAGACACTGGCACAGGTTGCTCAGGGAGGTTGTGGCTGCTCCCTCCCTGGAGCTGTTCAAGGCCAGGTTGGACGAAGTCTTGAGTAACCTGTGCCAGTGGGAGGTGTCCCTGCCTATGGCAGGGGCTTGGAACTGGATGATCCTTGAGGTCCCTTCCAACCTTACCATTCTATGACTCTATAAATGTTTAGCCCAGTCTCATCTGATATCCCTCTCTTTAAAATGCTGGGTCAGAAAATGTCTCTAAGAACTTCCATGCACACTCATCAGATGGTGTCTAATACCTTTTGAAGCAATCAAAGGTCACTCAAAATTGTTCAGAATTTAACATAAAGAAGGATCATCAGAGCTTAACCATCCTTTGTTCTTTCTTCTTCCAAAATGGGAGACAGAAAACTGAACGAAACAGGAATATTCAGCCTGACACAGACAACTACAGAGTTTTATCCTCAACCTGAGTTCAGAATATATATGTAGGCATATTCCCTAAATCACCGTGGTAATTATTGTGACCTAGAACAAGTACCTTCATTTGAAAGTTATTTTAATTAAGAACACTGGCAAACTGCAGGGTCTGTGAGAGAAATTAGAACAGAGATTTGCCACATCTCTGGTGGAATGCAGGTGCTCCAGAAGAGTTCTAGAAAAGAAGGTTCTGTGAGGATGTGTTGTGGCTGAAGTCAATAGAAATATGAATAAAGCCAGTCAGAATCTCAGAATGTAAAGGTAAAGGTGGCAAAACACAAGCAAAGAAAAGCTCTAACACTACATTTTAGTGAGGAATGCAGCTAACATGGTAGATGTAAAGTCCCAAATGGCACACACAGGCTCAGAAGTCAAGAGAGACAATATTTGCAGTTTTCTTCTTGGGAGGAGGCTGTAGAACTGCCATTAGAAATGTCCCTCTGGTTTCGTTCCTGCCGTGCCCTGGAACTTGGTGTATATCCTCAGCAATTTAACAGAGTATTAGAACTGCTGTAAGCCCTGTGTATCTTTACTTTTAGAGTAGGAAAAAAAAATCCCTCCCCCCACCAATAAATTAATCTCCCTATTATCTAGAGCCAGCAAAAAAATAGAATGTTGCTAATAGACAGCAATGTTCACATGAAATGAAGAAGGAAAATTGGAAATGACAATTTCTATTAGACCAAGACAGAACAAAAGTGAAATTGATCACAGATACAAACCAAAATGTCTGAGATAATTTAAAGCAAGAGTCCAGACATTTATGAAGAAATTAAAATCCAGTTACTGAAGGTTTCTCAGCTGCCACAGATAAAGACCTTATTAATACAGCAACATCTAAGAAGGATCTGTGGATCTGAAAAATTCTCCTCCAGAAATTCCAGAGATCAAAGAAAGGATCAGTAACACGGACCAGAGTTTAGAGTGGATTGAATGATGTCAAGAAGACATTAACACCTTCAAGCTTAAAAGAGATGACCTGAAGGATGAAGCCTTGGAAAAATATGTTTAGATGACAGAAAGCAGGAAATCTTCAGTGCTCATGAAACAATAGTGGTTCATAAATACTTGGTAATCTCTCATGGCTTTGCCACAGGTGATAATACTTCTTTTTAAGCACTTCTTGGACTATCACAGTGGTATACAAAACATAGGGGAGCTATTCTGGAAGCTATTTCTTCTTTTTCTCTCTTGTCCCTGTCGTGGTAGGCCTAGGCAGGCCAAATTGGGCTTGTACCTCTCCTGGCTTGCCCAGCCATGTTTTTCTGCTCTCCCTCCTGCTGTTTCAGGGAGAGCAACCACAGGAAAAGGGACAAAGGGCCTGGAGCCACTAAGTCTGGGGTCTGTGGCCTGCCCAGCAACTGCAGTAAACAAGGTGCACAGGGTTGCCTTGTGCAAGGCTGTGTTCTGCCCAAAGAAGGGTAAAGCAAGCCTATGGCTTCACCCAATATGGCCAAATCTTGGCTAACTGCCATTTGATTGGCTATCCTGTGTCCAAAGGCCCACTGGTCTCAGGCTGTATTGGATAAAAAGGAGATGAGCAGGGAGCACAGAGGCCTTTGCCATT